>SNQN01009622.1:6258-24669 GCA_008642245.1 Bassia scoparia
ACCCCCATGGGCGTCTGCGTGCTCTCTGTTTCCATGAGGTCTTCAACTTTTGCCTTTCTTTTCTCCCCTACCCTAGATGGTTGGGTGTCAGTGCGCAAGCTATTGACATAGCACTCTCGAGCAGACTTTAGGTCCCCATAGAGTTTGCCCACCGTGCCATTATCCGTTTCGTATTGCAGCAGGAGTTGGTATGTTGAGATCGCAGATTTAACCCTATTCAGGAGAGGGCGTCCGATGATAACATTGTAGGGAAGGCGAATATCAACAACTATGAACTCAACCATGAGGCTTCTACCATCCTTTTTCTCTCTAAGGCGTACGAGGAGCTTCACCGTACCCTCGGGCAGTACATTCTGTCCTCCAAAGCCGACCAATGGTTGTGACAAGGGCTTGAGCTCGTAAGGGTCACACTTCAACTGTAGAGAGATATTCCAGAGTAGACCTGGTAAACGTGTCGAGTCGTGTCAGGTTAGGGTCAACCCGTTTAATAAACGGGTCCAAAGGGGGTTACACGAACTCGACCCGTGTARATAAACAGGTCAGGTTTTCAAACTCGAACCCGACCTTAKTGAACCCGTTTAACTCGAACCCAACCTTATAACTCGCTTAATATAATACATATTATTAATGGGCCAYTYGGCCTACAAATAAATACATGGGCCAGCAMGCCAACAAGCCCAACACTAGTCAACCATATTTTCTGAGTTTTTAACATCAATTCACCAAAAATCCAAAATATCATGATTTACTAACTTAAGTACCAAATACCAAAGTATAATTAGGTTTACAAAAGATTTAGAGAATTTAGCRCAAATAACAAATTGCCCAAAGTAAGTAAGTAACCAAACGCCCAAACCAAATCAGAAAGTATAAGTAGGTTTACAAAAGATTTAGCAAATAACAATTCAGAAATTAAATTCTTCCAAGTCCCTTGTTCTGCCAACCATCTTCCATTCTTCTACCAATCTTCATTCTTCTGAAATAAAAATTCATGGAAGGTGTACAGTGGTATTAAAAGGATGAGGAAAAGAAAAAGGGATATGAAAATGAAGATATGAGCTGGGATGGCATTCTGTTCGGTAGAGAAGACGGGTAAGGGAGAAAGCAAGAGTAGTATGGGGAAAAGCCCACAGATGCTATGAGTGATCAAGAAAGTAAGATTATCAAGTAATAGCATATCACTAGTTGATAAATACCATTATGGACATTAGATGACAAAAAAGGTAAACGTTAGTATATGAAAAATAATCAGTTGCAGTAGACACAAAATTCTACACAACCTGCACATAAATAGACGACGAATCAAATTTCAATCACTCTAGAACTAGTAACATGTCGACCTTCTCAGCCTAAAACCACCCATGGCATACAAACTCGATCACAAAACTAAGGCCATAACCTCCTACTATAATACCTCAAAAGAATCCTACTATTAAAGCAGCAAAATAGCAGAACCCATAATAGCATCTACCTATCAATAATGCCAAAAATAACAAAATCATTACACTTCTCAATTCCGTAAAAGTCTTCACTACATATCATAACACTCACATGAATCTTGAACATTAACATCATTTCAAGCCAAAAAAAATCAATCACAAAACATAATACAGTCTCAACTATATACTGTTCTCATTAAAAGCACAAAATCAATACAGGACAAGAAAGTCTAGATTTCTAAAAGTCTCCCGCATCCCATACCAAAGTCGGACAAAACCTACATTCTATCACAAACAAACCTTATATAAATGTATAACAAAAGCTAGAAAATGACTGCATTGAATAATTATAGACATAGCACACTTACAAACATCAATCACCCTTTCTGCTAAAAACTACGTAGAAAAAATTTAAACTTTTTTTATTCATAAGAATACACAACAAACTACTAAAAACCTAGCATAAATGAAATTAACGAAAAAAATTACGAATAATATAAATTCACAAAGCAATATAGATCAAGCCTGTTCAACAAGATACTAAAACAAACATTATAAAACTAATATCTATTACAAACACATACAAGCATAACATCAAACTCAGTAGACAACACAATACTCAGAAACAGCATAACAAGACAACAATTTTAAAAAAAAAAAAAAAAACAAACTCAACAGAAGATACCATTAGTTCCCCATATCCTCATCGCCCATAATTGTCATACTCAAACATTCTTCCATACAATGATGAATAAAAACTATACCTCAAAAACTGGATCATCTACAAATCCTAAACCCAATAAAGCATCCAAAACACAAAAATGACCCACATACCATAATAGATATAACTATTAGTAAACTTCGACACACCCAATCAACCGCTCAACAATCACACGATATTGAATGATCATAATCATTCCATAATATAAACCGAGTAAAATTAGCTTATAGAAATCTAATTTTCCCATCTTCAAAGAAATCCAAATACATATTCGTATGGAATTTCCAGAGTAATAAAAATCAATCAGAAATCAGAACCACAAGACTATAAACAAAGCTCAACGATATGCCTACATCTAAGTCCACTGAAAAATGAAAAGCACAATTACTCGCCATCAGACCATTAAAGATTATCAAACACACACACCAATCACATGCACCTCAAAATGCCAATCCTATTAAACTACCATATTTTCTTAGCTCTAAATATATGCTTCATTCGACAATCAACATCATGACCGTTAAATAAAACTACAAAGCTTATTTTCAAAAAAACCAAAAAAAAGATAAATTAGCAAATAGTGAGAAAAAGATAATAGCAAAAAAATTGAAAACAAACAAAACAAAAAAATAGTTCATACAGTGCCAAATAACTATATTAATTACGTAGACATATCCACCAACATAGGATAAGATATGAAAACCAACACACTAGCACCACCACACAAATGCATCACAGCAAAGCAAATTCAACTCATCACTCTACCAATAATACATACAGTCTACATGTCTGATCCTTTTTCTGGAGCTCTTTTGAAATTACAACACATAATCCCAACCATTCGCCTTCAATTATCAACATCATTACTTAACATCCAAACAATTGAACCCTCTCAAAAAAATCTACCTTAAAAACCTTCAAATCAAACCTAACAATCGAGACAAACCGATAACAGTCTCCACCATTACCGAAAAAACATTGGAAAACCCACACAAATACAAAAAAACGTCAATCCAACGAAGAAAAGTACAAGCAACGAAATTATCAGCAAGTGCTCGGATAGGATTAATTCTGGATGTCACACAAACCAAAAAAACTCATAGAACCGACATATGACTATAGTTCATAAATAAGCAACTACAATAATAAGTTCAAGAAAGTAAAATTAACTAATATACACAAAGCATCAATGAAAATAGCCTTCAAAAAATAAAATCCACTTACTATCGAAATCCAGTAAACAATACCTCTCCTTTAAAAAAAAATAAAAAAATAAAAAAATCCATAACATTAATATTCAAGAACAAAACACTCTATGACAAAACACTTTCATCAATTCAAAACAAATAAACCCTCTCTACACACACTAAGCACATTTTCACCTTCACAGCATAGTCACCATATGTATCAATCCCTAATTATTGAATACTAACCTTCACCTCGTCAACATTTAACACACAATCTGAAGTAAATTATATCTGCCTCTAACTACACTTACTAGTTCTTACTTTATTATGGAGTCACTAGCTCCTTTGTCAACTCAAATCTCAGATCTAACTCTCCTTCACAAAAAAACAGTCAAAAGTATATTACAATTACACAGAAAATACAGCCAAAAAAGCTAACACATCAAAGGAAAAAACTCACAAGACAATCTAAATGCAAGTAATATAATCATGGCACAACTAAACACGAGAAGAAATCAATGTTAAGAATTATAACCTAATCCTCCCAACATAAGCCCAATAACATCCCCCGCATCCATAAATTTGTGCTCAGAAGTAATATCTCAAACAAAACTGCTGCTAGTCACCCAACAATCATCAAAATACCACACTCTCATCTCCCTTTTCCTACATAAACCTTTCCAAGCCCTTCCAAATCCAAACTCATGAACATACAACTTAAATTCATGAACAATTTTATAGCAATACTTACCCAAACCCAGTACATACAAAAAATCATAAACTAAATTGAGTAAGCAGATAACAACAATATGACTACAAAACAAAGACATCAAATCACCAATTGAAATTACGCCCTGTCAAGCTACTTAGTCTTAGATCAAAGAAGAAGATCATTATATCATACATACATATAAAATAAAATACAATAACAATATAACAAAAAATGCAAAGGCTTGACTAAGCCAAAAACCATCAACATTCAATTACAATTTTTAATGCTGAATCAGTCAATCTACTCCTCCATTTCGAAAATTATATGTCTAAATCTGAATGTCACATTGAAGACTATCTCTGAAAAGCTCAAATAGAACAAAATCAGGCTGGGGCCCATGAACAAATATCAATTAAATCACCACCACCACCCCAAATGCCAAAATGAAGGGCATGATGCGTAAATAAATAGTAAACTAGAAACGAGAAGATAAGACTGAATAAACAAGACAAAAAGAGGAACGCGATTATAAATGGATAATGACAATTCAGACTCACTAATCCACATTAAATTGAACTAAAAAAAACACCTCAAAAATCTAAAAATAAAAAAAGCAATAACCAAACAACCAATCCATACACGAGTTAAACGGTAAAACACAAAACCAGGATAAACATAAGTTCAACACATCTGATCATCTTATCCTGTCAAGCGCAACAAAAGAACCTCAATTCTAGCATCAACAATTCCAGCCACCAATTCACCCCTGCAGCCCCAATGACAAACCCCAAAGCAATACAACATGTCAGGCCGAAATATCATATGTGAAGAAAAACCGCTCAAGCGTAGAAAAACCCCCTCTCCCTCGAAAAAGACAGGAACAAACAGCTTTATACCTATACCCGAGCGCACATTCAAAAATCACAATTCTAAGTCCATGCCCCCAAACCTAACCAACCCCCGAACTCTGAAAAAAACGGCTAAAAGCACATAGAGACAGAACAACACGTCGGGCCCAGATGCAACTCATCAAAACAAAACCACAAAAGCAAACCAACACACAAACTATATAGCATGCAGAATCCGCAGACGGGCAAAGGCCCGCCCACCTCAAGAGACAAGGAGCCCCGAGCAGGTCCCCTCAACAAGGACTGAATAAGCGCCCAACAGCACCACACTCGCACACATGTCATACCATGCATACCCGCAATCCCCGAGAAACCTCCCGTATATGGCTTCCAAAACACCCCGATGACAGAAAAAACTCCAAGGCTAGAATTAATTTCCAAGCCCAGCGCACGCCAAAAGTTCAATCATTGCGCAAAACATCATCGTAAAGCGTTCCCGGACCACAGATAGCAATGTTCTCAGGAACCCAGTACCCAGCGCAACAGGAACAACAAAGACCCCGGAAACACCAGTGAAATCTACAAGTAAAACATGCGCACGCAAGAAGCGTGAGTGCCGTGCATAACAATAAGATAATTAACTGAACCCTTAATATTAACTTATAAGATATGATAAACAGAAATCACAGGGAAAATATCCACAGAGTCGGACTAAACATACAGCGAACTCTCCGCTCAAGGGTATAGAAATCATTATATAAAGTCATTCATTTATTTAAGCTGATCTACTATTCAAGAAATTCTACTATCTAAACATATTATAAACCCTGCTTCTACTATGGCAATAAAAAAATAGCCTTCCTGGCAGAGGAAAAATTTCTCTGTCTCAAAAACCGGTAATTCACCCATTCTCTTATAACTTTTCTATAACTGTCTTTCTTCACAATGGACTTTCACTACAAACATGCAAACAAATCTACACAAGAAAAAACCCACCTTTCTCAAAAATGACCGAATTGCACAAAACTGTTAAAAAATCAAAACCCCAATGACCAAATTCACTCCACACCCTGGAAAAATTTATCTACAAAATAGGTATGATCTTAAAAGCAAAAATAAACCTTACAAACATAATCAAATAAACAAAAACTCTATAAACTCTATGTGCAAATAAAATTGAATAAAAAATTGACACGAAGCATCTATTCAAGCTATTTGAGGGAAAAAAACCCTATAAAGGAACTCATTTATCCAATACTAAGACAGAGCGAACAATCTACTTTAAAACAACCCACGCATACAATAATTGTTAGCTGAACTTATTTGGAATCTTTTACTGAATGTCGACAATCTAGAACCACCAAAGTTTATGGGCATATACTACCTATTTAAGCACTAATTCCTCTCAAGTATAGGAGCGTTGCTTTTTAGGAAAGAACCACTTAATCGTTTAAATATCCGCAACAGAATTATAACATTCCAACTAATACCCTCAAGAGAACTAGTGACTCGAATCAGTTCAAAGCAATTTCCCAAACAATATTCTCACCGAACATTCATAGACTTCTTTAAGTTCTCTAAATAATAAGAATCGCAACAAATTCTATAAAAAAATAGCTAATAGTCTCAGATGCAACTAGAGAAACTAAAGTTAATAAATTTTTCATTATATATTAACCTACAATCCTAAAAACAAGGATATGATTTTCATGAAAAAGACCTTTCATATTTTAGATTTGAAGAATAAATGTCAACCAATAGCAAAATTAAGAACTAAATGATTGCCAACTAAGACCTAAACTAGACCCTCACAACTGTGTCTATATATCAAGCACACAAATCATTATCCCCTCTAAGGTAATAAAAGTCAACCCAATAATATCCACGCATAACATCCACACATCGTATAGCCAAGAAATATCTTATTCATAGTATATAAAAAAAATTGTGTAAAACTATGAAAACAAAACAACAACCACAAATACTAATTCTTATATTAAAGATAGAAAACATCAAAGAACAAACAATATTCAATAGAACCAACATATAAACTTTCAATGGAAAAGGATCATGGATCTATCTCAACAACACTTCAACACAAAATAAAAATACAATTTTACAAATTATTAACTTAATCAAGCACTAATGAACTGTAAAATGACAAAACATCTATAATTCCAAATATTAGAGATATAGACTTCTCCTTATCAATCTACAAAACAAAGTAATTGAAGGAATAAATTCATCAATTGTTACCACTTGAATACTTTATCTCCATTACTCATCGAGAGTAAAATCTCTCTAATTCTAAATATTCATGGAATAATATTGTATATCACTTACCCCGCAGTTGCCTAAGATCGCCTAATCAATTTATTTCAAATGAATTTAAAGTATAGCTAACCAACTGACAGTTTGACTTGAAACGAAATTGACCAAAGTTCATTAAACGAAAAAGTAAGAAAATAAATTAATAGAAAACAATTGAATACTCAAAATAACAGTTCAGTCTAAACAAAAACCACACAGACAGAAAACTACAAAAAACTCAGAACTTGCAGAGAGATACGTTCATGCTTCTATGGCTTAGAATCGATTGAAAACATTACATTAAAAACATAATCTATCTCTCGTTTAGCTGCCATATATATACTAATAATCACTTGCCTTCAATATGTTGTTAGAATTATTTCTCCACATTCCTGACGCTGCACTATGCTCTTATTGCTATTTCCCTGCCTTCAATATAGAACAATAATAACTATTGACTTCCTTTTACTTAAGAAAGAAGAGAAAACTGAACTAGGCTATCAAGTTCACAAAAATAAATATAACCCCATATCCACATCCTATCACTAATAAGTATTATAGCAGTCTTTCATCGACATGTGGTAGGTAAATGATGGAAAAATAATGTTAAGATCATAACATAGGATTGATAACCTAATTGACTAACTTCTCGTGAAAGGTCAAAAACTCAACTTTAGTGTAGACAAGGTTAATAATAACTCTTGAAATAAATGACATAGTAAATTTATCACTAACAGTTCCAGTAATCTTGGAACATACCTTAATGAAAACCTTTTATTTTTATATTTTATTTAAAAGAACGCTTAATAATTTCACTAAACTAAATAATGCGAACCAATATATAATGAACTTTATCACTTTTGATTCATAATTCTATATGCACCTACAATCATCTTAAAAAATATACCATTCCATGAACAACTTTCGCAATATTGTCTCTATCAACAGAAGTGCAAAGTTCAAGTTCCAACATAAATTAAAGTTTATTGTTAGTGCTGAACACCCCATCCCCATTACACCCTACATCACCCCGAACCGCAACCCCCCATCCTCTCCAATCCATCTTCTATCGAGACTCAGCTACCATGTTCCTCTCTGAATCTAAGGCAAACGATCTTTCTGTATTTGTGGAGTTTATCAAGTTTTAAGAAAATAAATGGGGAGAAACGCCTTATAACGAATCAAATTTAGTGTATCGAATTGTGGAAGACTTAATACTAACTTTGAAAGAATTCCAAAGTGGATCAAAATGGCTAAAATAGATGAATCAATATGACAAAGGCTGCCAATGGTTGATAATAATTGTAAAAATTCTCCAAAAAGAAGCCCAAGAAACAGTAATAAACATGCTAACCTCAAAATTTAATTATTGTAGCATTGAAGACCTAGTTATTAATTGCATCCTGAATGCAACACTCTGTGTGGTGACAGTGTGTACATTCGTCTCCAAATGCTTACACTCTAATGTTGTAAGTATCTACTGTAAAAAATAATAAAAATAGCTTAATCTTGCACGTCTAAACAGATGAATTCAATTCTGTTTTTTCCTCAAAAACAATATTGCATCCTATCTGAATATCTTAATCGTTCTCACATTTTTGAACCTAATTATCTTTATTTCCTTAACATGCATGTCTAACTTAAACTGCTATAAAATTTAATCTTACAACATG
This sequence comes from Bassia scoparia, assembly GCA_008642245.1. Taxonomy (NCBI): domain Eukaryota; kingdom Viridiplantae; phylum Streptophyta; class Magnoliopsida; order Caryophyllales; family Amaranthaceae; genus Bassia; species Bassia scoparia. Next base: position 15,149 of record SNQN01009622.1, read on the forward strand.
GAAGCTAATTCTAGAAGAAAAACTCATAATTTGCATCCATCAACAAATGCTCATTTCTTCTTTAACATGAAGAACAGAATCTGTGCTGTGACCTCTTGAATACCAACACCTCTTATGTCGATCGACCGTTAAATGTCTTTCACTATACATTTCAGCGACATTAAATGAAGCAAATAATCACGTTAATAATAATACATAGCCATCCCTCTGCATCTTGCAAATTCTCATTTCATTATACCTAAGACACTTCCACAATCACGAATATGTATTGGTGATCCATTTATAGAATGAGGGCAAAAACTAAGACAATTCTATAATCGATAATTAACCCTCAGGACACAATAATTGCATCATGATATGCATTCAAATATCCTTAACTTGATGACGTTGCACATCATGATTATTATGTACCGAAAAACATCACTAAAAAATATAAATATAAACTCTATATAATAATTACAAAAAACAACAAAATATGATAACGTTATGGAATGGTTATATGGTCACAAGTTCAAAATATCGCATAAACACACTATCAATCAAGTCTGAAGTACATGAACTTTCACCCCATCGAAAAATAAAAGTCTTAAATGACATGATAGCAAGTGAACACAACCCATGGCAAGAAAAAACAACTGTATCCTTCAATATTAGCAAACGTCTTTGTATTTATTTTTTTTTTTAAAATATTAATGATCTTACTGATTTAATGCTAGTTATTAACAGATAAAAATAATCTCTTACCTACTAAAGTCATGAATATCTAAACTTTATGTTGTATCTTTTAAGTTATAATAAGCTAACTTTAAGCTATATAAATTACTCTTTGCCATAAAAAGAACATTACCATATAGCTTAAGTGAACATCCTTCTATTAATAACTTCTTACACAACTTCTTTCCCCGTCTAAATCCTTCTATGACAATATGTACTAACTGAACTATGTTTGTATATCTCGTAAGATTAATTTCTATAATAAAAAATACACTTAAAAATATTATCAAACCTATATTTTAGCCACTAACCAGTACTGAAAGCATGCTAATGGGCTAAATAAAGTGCTAACCCATTCTATCATAGCTAGAAATATATTAACTAAAGCCTTGTTTCTAAATCACAGATATGTGCTGATCTAAATAAAAGATTCCTTCACAATCCACCTATGTCATATGGAACCCTGACGAAGAATAAAAAGTGAACTATTAAATCCAACAACTTATCCTTCCGTATATAAAATAATAATGTATTTATCAAGACTTCAATGGAAGACCAGCTATCTATCAGAGTGAAGCCACTACTCATAAAGCTCTCTACGAACATCTCGAGATCTTTTTTTCTGATCATTAAGATCGAAAATTAATTTCAAGCATTCATGGAAATATTAAAAATGAAAATCACGTCACGAGTGAAACAACCAAAAAAATAACCTATAATAAACGAAACTAGCCCAAAAATTAATGCAATTATTGTCCCATTATTCGCCTTAAAGAATAGTAAGCCTACCATAACACTGACCACCATATACTATATTAGACATAGCTCTAATAATCAACCGAACAACTTCTAGGAGAAACATTCACTTGATTAACCTCATGGAAGATCTATGCACACTAAATAACGAATTTCGAATCGAAGCCAAACCAATCCCTTAAATTAACATCGGATATGTCCTCCAACCGAGCTATAATAAGCACCCTCCCAAAAGCCATAAGACCACTAGTTAAATGCATAGCAATTTGTGATTCGAATGACTCTACCAATATAGTGAAGTATGTCAGTGCTATGTGCATACATCAAAACTAAAGAAAAGTCCATAAATACTAAAGTTATGACAATTATAATATTTAATGAATAAAATATAAAAACAAGCATCATGTAATAAAAAAACTAGATAAACATATATTTACAGATACTTCATAAATAGATATGAATTCTTCCCCATATATCTCAGAATAAAAAAATACTACTTTAGAAGACCAAAATATAACCACAAATATACCTACAACCAGAATTAAAAAAAGCCACATAAAACCCCCCCCCCACATTAGACAAATAACCCAAATAATCTTATAAGCCAAAACCGTTAGTAAAATAGCAAAAAAAAACCAATCAACCCCAAATTCACTGAATAACACCTAACCTAACATAAACCCTAAAACACCACTAAAAATCCTCTAAATTAAATACTCTATATGCCAACTTCCATCTCAAACTGACCACCAAACTACCACCACCACCACCCCCAAAAGACAAAACCACCCCAAAAACCACCCACGAATCAACCCACAACATCAAATTCTCACCAATTCAGAATAACTTATCTACTAGCCCAACAAACCACAAATTAACCACCAAAACAACAAATGTTTTTGGAAATCAAAACTGGAAATCGAAAAATACCAATAAGCCCCTAAAAAAACTAACAAATACAATTCATCAAATCCAAAACACAACCACAAATACAAAGATGGAGCAAAGATATGTCACAACAGAACTACCCAACAAATCCAACCCAAAACAACAAACATAAACACCAAAATCCATACCAAACAAACCAAAAAACACACGCAATCGAACTACCACAAAACCAAACCCATAAAACCCATCACATTACATATTCAAGTATAGAAAACCCAACGAACAAACCAGAACACACAAGCGCTTTTTAGTTTTTCTCTGCTGAAAGAGGTATATATAAGGGCGATTGAAGAAAGAACGAATTTCAAACTATTTGGAATATACTTGAAATATTATGTTTTAATTGTCAATTTTTATTCTAAGTTCTATTTGATTTTATTATGACTAGAAATATAAAAATTATGGTATGTATTCATATGGTTATAAATTACCAATCAAAGATGAATTCAGTTAAAATGAAGATTGCGCCAAATTATAAAGAATAAATAATATGCTAGAGATTTATCAGATAACGAGTGAGTAAGTGATGAAATCGAAAAAATCAAAGAAGTTAAGAGAGATGGAAAAACAATTATTACATTTGATATTTTTCTTAATAATGATTAAGAAAAAATTGATAAAATTAAGTAGAATAAATTCCTAAAGAAACGGTAGTTAAAAATAAAAAAAAATATAAATTTAAAAAAATCTATCATATTAGCACTCAATAAGTTTGCAAATTTTTCTAATTTAGAAGATAATAAGAACGTTTTAAAACACGGGAAAATAATATAAGTATTAGAAAGCTAAAAAGTCAAGGAATTATGAGAATAAACATCCCTATAAAATTTTAATCAAAAATTCCAATAAAAATACATATCTAAACAAATAACACAAAACTAAATTTACAAAGAAAGAACGCTGCTAGTTTATAAAAATACTTAAAAATTAATAAAATTATATAACATCCATAAAAATCATAAATTAAGAAAATATAAATGAATATATAGAAATATAATAAAATATATAATATACAATACTCAGTAAATTATAATTTTGAAAAAGAATAGTTTATTCTTGATTTTTAACTTAATGTATATTAAGTTTAAATATATAAATTTCATTTTATTTAGTAAAAGTTAGTTATTCCATTTATTATATATTTTAAAAATATGCTATATTATTTCTACTATTTATATTTAATAAATAATATAAGCAGTAGAATTCCGTTTTAATTTAACGTTTAAATTATTAAATTATTAAATTTTTAAATTTTTTGATAAAATATATTCTTTTATATTGAATTTTACATAATTGTAGAGTTATAAGTATATATCATTATAAATAAAATTATATATATATATTAATTAATTTTTATTAAATAATAAATATTCTTATATTACATATTAATAATAAAGGATATATTAGTTAGAATTCCAATTATTTTACGAATATATATTGATGTATTAATAATTAATTATATGAAATAATGAATTTAATTTGAAATAATATATTCTTTATTTACAAAATAATAATAATTTTATTTAATGATCCTAAGACAAAAAAAGTCATTTCAAATTATCACCAGATTTGATTGTTGATTTAAAAAAAATATAACATAGATATCACAATATTGTTATAAATTATATTATAGTTTTATGCCGTCATTAAAATTATAAAATAAAATAATATCTTAAGAAATATAATAAAATTAAAATATCAGTTATTAAATTTAAATAAAATACAAATATACTAAATAGTTTTTAAAATATTATTTTATTAAATTTAAGAATTATTTGAAGGTAAAAACACACAAAATAAAATATCGTCAAATTTTTACTTAAAAAAACATAATTTTCTGAAAAAAAACTTCTATAAAAATTTAAAAAATTCAAATATTATTATTAATAAAAATATAGGAAAGGAAAAAAAATAACCGGGACCAGAGCGATTTCTAAGGAAAATAAGAGAGAGAAAAGAGAATAATGTGACCTAAGTGTGAGAATTTAAAGACCAAAAAGGAAAATATTATAAAAAAAAAAAAGAAAATAAAACGAGTAAATTAAAACGGAAAAAATATAAAAAAAAAAAAAAGGACATTAAAAAAAAAAAATACAAAGATAGAAAATACTACTATGAAAAAAGATAAAATTAGTATGAATAATAAATCTAACAAAACCTACGACACCAGAACGCGAAAATAGATAAAATAACTAAAGTGAAATATTATAATAAAATAATAAACATAATATATTAACGAACGCAAAATGATTTGCAAAAGCTTTCAAAAATTATACAAATGATAAATCTTAAACTCGACAACTCAGTTAGCAATATCTAAATAAATCACTTCCAAATTTACTTTTTATAAAATACGATTAAAGGCAAGTGATCTGATAAAACATTCGTTGCAGATAAAAAATAAAAAAAACAAACAAATCAAAAACCAACTCCCCAGTTAACCCAAACAACTCACAGAATCACTTTGTTCACAGACCACAAGTAGATAATAGCCTACAATATATTATAAATTATCAAATGCCACTGATAACCCATTAAGGGGAATGAAAAATAACGCCACACTACCCCTGAATTGATAAAACACTTAGTCCAAAAATAAGCACAGTCGTGTTACATAAGCCCAAAAACTGAAATAATCCAATCACCCATAAGGAAGGTTCTATATTACGGAAAAAAATGCCATGACAATAGCTAATAAACCTCAAAATCATGAGACGTAAACAAAATATCAAATTCTCATCTGCATATTACAAAGCATTCTCACTCTAATTCTCTCAAATATTGAATTTACTTAAGCTCGAGACCAGTTCCTGAGAACAACCCCGAGCATCAACATTTCTTTAAATGTAGACCCGTAACAACTATCCAAGACATAGAACAGAAATAAAAAATAACCAACTGAAAAAAACAACCTAGCGAGCAAAGGAACATTGACTCTTATTACACCTATTTCAACAACCATCGTTTAATTCCAACGGCCCACAAATTGCTCAGTCGAAGAGAAAACATTTCCTCAAATCACCAAATGTGGAACAAGAAAACTCTAACGCGTACTAGAGACAGTCGTCTCATCAAATCGCAGAAAAATCCCGTTCGCCCTACTACACCCGAGAACAAAAGTGCTACAGATCCGAACCGGAAATAAATACGCCAGAATAATCACAGACCAACCTTAACACAAGTCACAGACGCTATACCAATGAACCAAACTTACTGTCCGATAAAAGTAAAAAAAATAATAAATAAAGAAAATGATACGCCGAACAATTGAGGCTATCAACCTAAAGCTCCACATACTGCGCACAAAAGGTAAAGCAAAGCCTCTAAACTAAGCACAGCAAGCACCCTGAGTTGATCACACTACATGTCAACCAAGACGCCCCAAAGGAAAATCCACGCACATGAAGCCCACTTTGTCTATTCGTCCCCTCATTCGAAGTAGATACTGACCAAAAGAAACACATCTCCATCGGAAGTGAGTCGATACGACGACCAATCATAACGAAGTAAACTCCCCGTCCTTAGCCCAATCCTAATACACACGCTTCATCATGAGAGAGCGCCCTCAAGAGTGTGCCATAGATACGCCAGAAATATATGAACTCTAGCAGAAAGAGAAAGGCAAAATAAAACTATGACTGATATCAGTTGCCCCCCAAGCCGACGCCACTCTCCACTCGCATCTCACCGCTCCACTCACCGTAAGTCCCAGGCTTAAAGAAGACCAAAAGCCCCCCTCCTCATAAGGACCCTACAAAAATATAGATACCCTCAAGTCGTATAATATCCCAGAAGGCGAGAAAGCCTAGAAGCGTAACTCATACTCACAGGGACATCTCAAGTCAAATAAAAATAATGAATCATACTCACTCCCCAGCCTCAAGCAAAGGACGCTCACAAAAAAACGCTACATCAAGACACCGAATCGGTCCCCTTAGAGAGGAATCCGCCGCAGATCACAAATCCCTTCGAAAAAGAAACAGGATCGCAATCATAGACACGTCTCGCAGGGACAATTCTGAAAGGGAAGCATAAATCAGATATCCCCAGCGCAACAAACAATGCGAAAAAAGTATGCAGCAGAAAAATCATTGGGAAGACAAACCAATGATTGAGTCACAGACACCATCAGCAAAAGAGATCTTCGAGCACAACAAAATCCCAAGAAGGATAAATAAATAAAACCTCCATCGAACCCCTTCATAAATGAAAATAAAAAAAACAGAACATAACATCACGGATAAAAAACCTTAAACTCATCTAAGACTCAAATGTACTTATCAGACCAAGAGTAAAACGTACTGGAATGCAGAAGACATTATCCAACTACCCTAAAGTATAGACTTCTCACTTGGTTCAGAAAATCCGCATAGATCAAAAACATATAACAATTTTTCAATACCTCTAGAATTTAAATTCAAAACAACCACCATGCTGCAAACGTAACACAAAGAAACAAATAAAATCCTTTTATCATAGTTAAAATTGCAAACAAAAAGACGAGAAAAACTTGACAAGTAAACATATAGCGTTAGTGCAAGTGATGAAAAAACGCTGATTTTTGAGCATTCAAATGCGTCACTCTCTCCCCGGCCTAATAGTCCACTTCCAATTAATTACAAGAATGTTATTACAAACAATCACAAACCTATAACAAGCCCAGGAAACTCAAAACCCAAGATACATCGCTCCATACATATCAAACACATGAGAGACCTAAAAGCTCTCTAAAAAAGATAAAAAATGGAAGGAAAAAAAAGAATGATAAGGACAAGCAAGGAAAACAACAACCAAAGACAAAAAACGCAAAGGTAAACCTCAAGGAATAAGATAGATGAATGACCAAAAAAAAATACAACTCGAAATAACGTGAATTTACATGACATTAAAAAAACAGAACATGTTCCAAAGCAAAACCGAAACCAGTACAACGAACCACATACCGAAACAAAAGAATAAAACTATGCGAATCATCATATAAGAGTTCACAAAACCAAAAACTGCAGAAAATTGAAAAGCAGGCCCTGATAACGTAGCGAAGGAAAATGAATGAAAGTGAACAAAAGATCTGAAGAAGAAAACCCAGAAAACGCCAACCCACAACCAGAAACGCCAACGATGAGACGACCATTGATAGGCATCTTATAACGGACTGCGTCTACAAAAAAACAATAAAAGTAACACAAACAACAGAAGCCGGAGAGAGAGCAGAGATGCGCGCGAGAGAGCCAGTCCCAGTCCTGAGAAGTTTCACGAAGACCCACCACTCTGCCAACTAATGTCTCGACAAAAGGTCTCAGAACTCACAGCACGTAAATGTACCGGCATGACATCCTACTTCAGCATCTAAAAAAACCAAACGCTAAGTACAATAAAAAGTAAAATAGCTGATGACTCAGGAAAGTCTCCATTCCGACATAATAACTATTAAGAAAATAAAAAATACCTGACAAAACTGAAATCGACCCCAAAACGAATAAAAAAATGAACACGTTAATTAACGATTTGAGTCCGATTTGACTCGTATATATACGACGGTCAACACAATCAACACGTTAAATAATATGGGTATTAGTTGAAACTACTTGAAACACGAACCCGACACGGAAAACACCGTAAAAATGCGAACACGAAAGACACCCACATAAAAAATCGTTAATACAATATTAAAATTAAATGATTATGTAAATTGTTTACGTATTTGTTTTTGTTTTATACCAAAATTAAAATATCAGATCCAAATAAACAATAGCCTAATTTATTACTCGAATGAAAAACCCAAATAAGCAATGAACACCACTATTTAAGAAAAAACCCTAAAATCAAACATTCACAATCATCACTCCTAAATATTACTCTCTCGCTACTATACATTACAAATCTTACAGTACACTCTATCTCTCACCACCTCTTAACCTTAACAAAACGTCAATCAAAAACCACACAAAAAAAATCATCTCACATTCTCACTTTCGTTTGATCCATTGCTTGCGTTACGCCTAATCATTCTAAATTCATCAAAATCATCAAATCAATTCACGTCCTAATATTCATCAATCATCAGATTTTTTAAAAACTTTACTATCTTATAAATTGTCAAGTTTCCTTCATACTTTTACTTCTAAATGCACATCAATCACACGTAAAATAGTAATAGATATAAATTTGTAATAATTTCTATTGGTGTATTTCATGATTTAAGGATTTTAATTCGAATTTTGCTATATGTTTTGTATGAATTAATAATACATGTTTAAATATTAATTAACATGTTTTAGAATCTTCTTGACATTTATCTGTTTTTATGTGTGTGATATTAGTAATCACAAACACTTAAAAATTCAAAAATCGTGCTTGAATTCTTTTATTTTATTTTGTGTTGACCATGAATAATCTCTCACCACGAGTCTCCTTGAATCTCCTTGAGAACATGCACCAAGAACAACTCAATTCAAGTTCTTCGGATGATCTGAAGGTATAACAGGAATTGAAATGACCAAAAATCCCCCCACCAAACGAGCGTATAGCCACAACAACAAACCTATATCCAAGGGCAACAGACAACTCCAAGGAGGATCCAAGTGTTGCAATTGGAAATCACTCCAAGGATACCAATCTCGAATGCAAGGACTATCTTAGATTCCAATCTATTTAGTACCGTGCCCCGAATCCTACTTATATTGAGAGGAGAATCTTATTCCCACCCAGTTCCCTAACCAACTGGAGTCCCTGTCTTGTCTTAGGATTGTTTCCTAAGAAATCGTATGTTTTATTATTATATTTTCATATGAAATATCCATTAAGTGATTGATGTTTACTTATTGACTATTATTTTTGTCCACACTGTTATGATAAAGCATACTAGCAACATGAATAATACCTTGTCACCTTAAATGTTAGGCATGAAGTGAAAAGATGAAATCACAGCTATGTTTCAAATAAGCTATAGCAGTACATCCTCAAAAACCCACACGTCAGACTATCAATATTAAATAATATATTATTTCTTAAATCTTTATTCTTAAATCCGAATTTAATTTTAGCAAATCGAATTTTAATTTCTAATCTCAAAAATTCCCAGAATTTTAATTTTTTAATGCAAT
>SNQN01009623.1:0-14328 GCA_008642245.1 Bassia scoparia
ATTTATAAGTTGAGTAGATAGAAATAGAAATAAAATAATAGAAATTAAGTTACTATTACATTCTCGAAAGTATGTAGAAAAAATAATGACGATTAAAAAATACTCTATTTGTTTAAATCTTGTTGGGAAAATGATAATACGAGTAAGTCTCTATTTTTATGAAAGAGTTCACTCTACCTTATTACTATTATCGCTTACATTTAAAAAAAATAACTATTTAATATAAATATGAAGTGAATCTTGTATGATTGTCTTTTTTCATTTTTTTTCATATATATATAATATAAATTAAACGTATATTAACTAGAGTTTTTGGGAAAGTTTAAATGTGGAAGATAAGTATACGTGTTTTCTCTTGTTTAAATTTGTTATGGTTATAGTAGTTACCTAAATAAATTGAACGATAGAGACATTGCATTGATTTTTTTTTATTAATTTGTATTAATTATATTTAGGAGAATAATAGGTATATGGTATAGATATAAAAAGTAAAATGAGTAATGTAGTAGGGCAAAAATCAATAAATATAAAAATAGATATATATGGAAGAAAAGAGCAACAGTGGCATTAGCCACCGCGGTCCACGGTTTGAGGTGAGAGAAGAGAAGAGTGAAAGGTCAATTTGTAAGCCTACTAATGGCATGTAACAAGTTAAAACGAACGCTACCAAAGAGAAAGCTTAATAGTATAGACATAAATCATAATGCATATTATTATTTAATATTATTATAACCTGCATTTTATTTTCAATTAGTTTATTATTATAAGTCAAAGCGTTATATGTTGTATCCACAGTATAGCTCCATTGACATATGTTATACTCATTAAGTTGAGTATTGATGGCTATGATACCACGTAGTAGGTCACATACTAATTAGGAGGGTATTAGACAAATACAAAAAATTAATTTAAGATCAAATTAAAGTTTCTTATATTGAATGTTTGATCAATATGTTGTGTAGTAAAAGAGTTAGTCATATCCTACATTTAACTAAACAATTGGATTATTGCTTTTAGCAAATTTGATTAATATGCATACAATACATATTACTCCGTACCTTTTTTGTTGGCCGTTGTCGGCAAAATTATAATATTTAGAGAGTAAAGTGATAAGAAGACAAAAGATAATAGGTTTACTTAGAGTTAGATAAATTTGTTAAAAGTYAAAATATTAAGTGAAAACAAATTACCTATACGYCTATATCAATTGAACRATAATTTAGGSGTGCATATATTTCGTATTGAAAAATTATATGGTATTGAACATTACTCTAATCCCCGTAGGTGCTTSTTAGCAAAATTTATTAATTTAAGATGAATAGTGACTGAAATAGAATTACACTTCAATTTGGTTGATGATTATTCTTACAAATGATCYATTGCTCAATAATGATTGTGTCTTCTTTGCTAAATGTTAATGTGTTATCATGTGAGTTATGTTATAAAAATGCATAGGAGAAATGTCAAGGAAGTAGAAATTCTTATAAACCTTTTTTTTCATTTTTTATTCTTTTATTTTTATTTTTTGTGATTGTAAACTTTTTTCTTCTAATTAGTCATAAGAAACATACAAGGTTGTTCTTTCCTCCAAAATAAACAAGTCAATACACTTCTCATGAAAATAAGATTTCCTTTGAGAATTTATTTCTCTTAGTAACCAAATGAAGCTTTAGATTTATGCTAGGTTAAGTTCGGTTTTTGTACTCCGTATTCCAAAAGAACAATGCGTGTCTAATTACTTTATGGATATGTGATCGTAAAAATAACCATCTTTTTTATTGCTAAAAAAAATATTTATATACATCATGAGATAATTGGATTATATAAAATTGTGATGAAAACATAAATTAATGTATGTTATAATTCAGCAGTCTACTCCATATATAAGTTCATGGAAACAATCATAATAACAATAAGGACGTGTATTTGAAAAGTGTCAAATTAATTAAAGTGTGGGATGGTATGACTCTTGGCTTTTTATTTCACATGATTTACTATTTAGCAACCAAATCATTTAAATTTTGAAAGAGACAATTGAAAGGAGAAAGCTTTGTTTTTAAGTGTCTTTTAAATGCTTAGAAATGTTGTGTGTGTGATAAATATATATGTTTGTTTTTAAATGTAAATAGGATACTCTCTTCGGTTCCTAAATGTTCTATTCATTTCATTTTTTTTAATATTTCAATGCCATTTTATTTTGATATATACTACACATACTCCCTTCAATTCGATTTAAATAAACTCTACATGCTGTGAGATTTATAGCACTACTATTTACCTTGTACCTTTGACAATTTTTTTTTATAGACACGGTAAAAATAATCATTTAGAATCTTGTTTGATTCTCTCGATGAGTACTTTTCAAATTATAATTTTATAATTTTTTTCTTTTGGATACTTAAGATATAAGCATTTTAAGATGCGATCTTGACTTGTATTAAAAGCAAACATAACAACTATTTAAAATCAGAATGGGTATATACACTCCTGATTCCACCTTAACTAATAAAATAATTACCCTATTGCATATAGAAAATTAGATAATAACTTTTACTCCAAACGCTAGATTGTGCGAACATGCATTGCAAAGTGATAAGTTACAGATACAGAGCTCTGTTAGAAGTTTACTGTGTCAGGATCCTGACTTTGGATGATATAAGCGAGGTAGGATTGGATCGTAGAATCGTAAGATTTACCAATAGTGAAAATAACAATAAGATTATTAATATACAATAACTATATATGCAATTGTAGCTAGACTATTAGAATAATTTTTCTCACATAAAAAAAACTAAGTTGTAATTTCAAGTTTACTTGTGCTAGAAGTCGAAATATAGTTTCTCATATGGTTAGTGTGAAAATTTCTTAGTTCAAAACTTAGTTTTATTAAGAATTCTAAAATTTCTAATTTTATAATAGCACTTTTGAATCGCGAATCGATTAGAATCGTATTGTGATCCTACGAATCAAAAGTTGGGAAATCTTCTTACAATAAGATTCTCACTCAAGAATCGGATCTAAAACTTAGATTTTGAGATTCGTAGATCATTGAATTCGAATCGTGATATTTGATAACTGAAGTTGTTGATAAATACACTATTAATAATTCATACGCGCTAACGCAACAATCGAAACACCCTTCATCGAAACCTATTGATTAGACGCTAAAGTTATTAATTCAAAAGGCGAAGACCAAGAGAATTGAAGGCAATAAACAAAATTAGATGCTTTGTGGGCAAAAAGTAGCAAAACCTTGTTACCACGTGAATTAAACTTCAACATTTAATATATTCAAACGAACCTCCTTATCCACCAAAACAATAAAACAATTGTGAATAGGAAATAAATAGTGAATTGATAAATAGTAAGAAAGGCCTTTCGCATTGGAGAAAAGCTTACAACTTACACCAAAAAAAAACACAAGATTTCTTTTTATTAGAAATAATACATGAAAAATGCGTTTATCAATTATGCTTCGTATCTGTTGAGACGTTGCAAAAGGCAGGGAAGAATACCCTTGAGAATTGACCGCGGAACTAATAATAGGATCTGGATAGGCTCTTCTCGTCTAATCAGGCATGTGAACCGAACTATTTCAGTCAAAACTTCAGTTGATTAAATTACGATTCAGAAATTTATGATTAATTAACGTACTAAATAGGACATGGCTACATAATTAACATGACACAGTGTCAAATGAACGTGCAAAAATTGACAAACGATAATAGATTGAATAAGTAGTCTTCTCAACTAATCGTGCGGCATATGGAACCGGACCTCTCAACTAAAAGTTAATGCTGATGGTTCGTTGATGAATCCAGAATATAATATATTCACTATATAGCAACTTCATTAATTATTTGTTTTAACCATCAACGTTTAGCTAAAAACTTTTATAATATATGTAACACACTTTGATTTTATTGATTAGAATTAAGAATTACAAGCACTTGAGCATATATTTTTAATCACGACAAATAATTTAAGACCACAATCTGGAGAATTAATTATTAGTACGGTATTTCGAAAAAGATACATATATTCAGCTTTCGATATCTCAAAATCGGTAAAAGGATATGTGCATAGCTTATTCAAAATCACTTTTACCGCTTTTTATACTCTACGATCCTTTAGCTTGACCATCCATTCTCCTTTTTTTAGGAGTTAAGGTATCAACTAATGATTTTTTTGGCATATCCAAGTAATTTACTTAAGTGATATTCGCCCGCCACGAATGTTTTTTTGTTGCATCCAATCTAATTTAATTTTTCCTATATCAGTAATAATCCTTTTGCGTACGACAGAGAACACCTATATCCATTTGGTCAAACTCTCGTTGTATGTGTCTCAATGTGTAACTGTAATTATAATCAAACAAATACCGAGCGCGCATTATGATGATTACATGCAACCTAGTTACGTTAGCATACACATTGAGATAAAACGAGTGTTTACTACGAGTTCGCTATGCATCATACCAGTATCTCTTATCCGTTTCAATCTACTGAAAATATTTGTCATTTGAGACAACAAGTCTACATCGTATGACCGGAACTTCTCATTTTCTTTTTATTATTGTAAAATTTTGGAATTTAAGTATAAATAAAATTACCCTTACTAAAGCTAACGTGGTTGGGTAGTATTTCTCGCTACTCAATCTCGCTTTTATCTCATAGACTGAGTAAGGATAAATGAGAGTCAAGTTTTGTACCTTACGAGCACAATTTCTTAAATTTACTTGGTGTACTAAAATTTAAAACTTCTTTCAAAGTTTCCACTAAGATTAAAAACGGCAAAAAATATATCAAGTTGATGATAAAGGTACAATTTGAGCTTAACATAGAGTAATCTTGATTCTGCTTCCCCACCAAGCACAAGTCACCCACTAACAAGAAAGAAAGGYYYAAAAAAAAAAGACTTCTCCACAATCTAGCCAATCATATTACTACGTAGCATGAAATAACTTTAGTTTGCAAAAGAAATTACGACCTATATATTTCATCCGTTTGTAAAAGTTATAGTTTTGAACGCCTTTTACAATTTGAAAGAATGTTATTTATAACTAAGGATAATATATATTGATCAAAGAAGTGCATTGACWGATCAAATTAATAAGTCGAACAGAAGTTATTGTATGGATCGAWTGTACAATAAATTTATTGTACACRAAGTATATGGTGACTCTTTTCGTCTATACAGTAACTCATTCTTCACTTTACATCAATATAGTGATAAATAATAAAAGTCACTATATTGATAAAAAAAAAAGTTACTATGTCGACCAAAAGGGTCAATCTATTTTTAGGTACAATAAATTTATTATACACCCGATACATCTAATACTTTGTCTAAGCCGAATGACTTTTAAAAACTTAGAGATCAAGTACATACATGGAAGACCGAACAATTGAACAGACATGCGCTGCATAGCAATATAGCATGATTATATAATAATTATACGTACATATAACAAAGGGTGATTTAAGTTATCCTAATGTAGTAATGTGGTCCGATAATATTACCCAATTCACATCTAACAAACCTTTATAAACTATTTCATTAAATTCGTAAATTATTTGGCTTATTTTCTGATCTTTGTTCAACGAAATCAAACAATTCTCTAATATGAAGATCATGCATTGCATGCATGTGATTGTCTCCCAATCCTTACCTACATTGTGTGAAATTGAACATTCATTGTTTGTTGTTTACTCGACTCACTTTAACCAAATGTATTTGGTGAGGCCACATTTTAAATTAAGAGGTCGGGCAAACGAAAGTCATAATACGTGCAGCCTAGTACTGCATGAATTTTTGTAGCATGGGGTAAAATCATCAATAAATGGGCCACAACTCAAGTGAAGACAAAAAAATTGAGCTCAAGTTATCATTTTTTTTTTTAACAAATCATAGTGCGAATTAACATTTAACTCATTGCTACATTTAACATTTCTCGGGCAAACCATATAAAACTCGTAAAAGAGGAATATATATAGCAGGCAACCAATGGAAGAACGCCACGTGCGAATTCCATGGGTTAAAAAGAAGGGGGACCAATAATGTAATGGCGTAAGAACTAAGAAGTTACATTGATTTGAATTGCGAAAGTCGGTATTCGATCGTRTGATTCGGACATATCACATATTGTGTTAGAGAATATATACCACACTCGTACTCTTTCGTCGCTTAGCTTTCACTCTTTTAAGAACTTTAATTTGCTGTTTGGTTCTCTTCTCAAAATGGACTCATCTACAATACGGAATATATACCGGAAACTAGAAAGAGTTTATTATTGATATAGAAGAGCGATACAAGGAATTCACACCTTCCGATCTACACGTAGAAATTTAAAAAGGTTATAAGATGAAACCTTTTTTACATCACCTTTCTATTATCGTATGGTTTTAGCCCTAAGAAAGGAGTTTATTATTATATACGAAGAGCGATAACAGCAAGGACATCACCACCTTCCGCATCTACCGTACACTTAAAAAGGTTATCAAGATGACAACTTTACATACCTTTACATTCATCTCGTAATGAGTTCTAGAATGATAACTTACATTTGCGCTTGCTAGTGGGCTATCTCTCCTCCCTTGTCTCTCCTCCCGTCGTCTAAACAAGTATATCAGAGCCACATATATGGTTTCTAAGTTGGACTCTTACGCACCATTTGAAGACGCCGTTTGAGTTGCGGTCTGCTGAACCAAGACCAGTTCTTACATGCTTCTCGGCTCTGCAGGTTTAGGTAATTGCAAGTTCCTCCGCTTTCATGATATTCTTAATAGTAGCTCTAGGCTTAATATTTGGATCGAGATCCGAACAATTTATAAACATTATAAAGGAGATCAAAATATCATAAAAGTATCATTAACGCAACATTCATGTGAAGAGGTCCAAGAATAATTTCGTAGTTAATATTTTACGACTCGAAGATTGATTCAAAGAATTGTCACGCACCAGATTTAGATCAAGTATACTAGATCCGTTATCGAATTGCTTTTTATATCATCAGTTCAATACCTAACTAATATTTCACTCCTCTGATAAATTCACAGAAATTGGTGCACCCAAAGTGGACATAGGTCATGTGCATTGGTACAAATTGAAGACAAAGTGATATATGTGAGAATGTTTCAAATGCAAGGTTATTCAATGAAAAATTATCTGGATACCCCTTTGATCGTTGCTTTCCATTCTTTCATTTTTCTTGTTTATTAGAATCTCTTTGTTTTCAATAAGATGAAATTCATCATCAAAATTCAAGTGTAACTACATCATTATTCGCGGCTGAAATAGCATATGTAGAAACATCATCAATTTTATCGGGAATGATATTAGCATTCCATGTTCCTGCAATTTGATATTGATATTCCAAACAAGCTTAGACATTATCTGATTGCTTGCCAGCAATAGGTTTAATTGGCCAAGTAACAAACTATCGGAGACGCTCTTTAATCCTTTTCGCCATCAATTCGTCCTGTTCCAGCAAATATCACGAAGCTAATTGGTACAAGACAACCTATTACATTAACAATGTTTTATGTCAACTACTTTAGAAACTACATTCCTATTTTGAAAGATAAGAACGTTGATCACAATCTTGATTATGAAAAGGCACACAAGGGGAATGGTCCACAACCAAATTGAAATCTGACCTCGTCGCTCTAAGTGCTTAACATTAACATTATGTTAGGCGCTACCACACCATCGGGTGCCAATCCCTAATACTCTTGTTCCGCTTATCAAGATTCTATTTCTTTACATTCTTAAATTTTTATGAAATGTATCAAATTCAGCTTCGGATAATTTCAATTCAATTTAGACTCATTACATTTAGTTAAACCTTTTAGGACTAAAATTGAATCCCAGCTGCACCTGGCCTGGTAAAGAAAAGATTTAGCCACTTTTCTCCCCACTCAATAAAGGAAGCACAACTCAATTAAACTCATAAATGCATATAATGGTATCTGATTCCTGCACCATCTTCAATGCATCTCTCCAACTAAAATTCTCTATTAATGATGCTCCTATTCCATCATCGTAGTTATTCATATTAAAAATTTCACATTTGGACGAGTATTAGTAATTTTAACAGATAGTAGTAATTTGTAAAGATTGTACATATTATTCATATATAAGAGGATTTAGTTATGTGACGTGGAAAAACTTTCTAATCATAGAGTTTATGCACTATAAAGTCTACTCAATAGATCAAACCATTGGTAAAAAATCAATGGTTATAATTTACATTCCCAAAACTATCCATTTTTTTTCTCATTAAAATTTTTCTCCTTAGATTTTTTTATTCTAAATCAATACAATTTTTGATTAAAATTGTATGGTTGAGATTTACACTCTAACATAGTGAGTTATTAAAACACTCTACTCCGGATCCAAATCCATAATAGATATATGTTTTACTCCCGTCTTAAAATAACAACACAATTGTACTTTTGGTACTAGGAGTCTAGGGATCAATGAAAATAGAGAGAACAATCTTCGTTGTTGATTTTTTAGATGCGACTAAGATACATGCATAATTTAATCACTGTCCTCCAATTTTTTAAGATGATCCAGTTTCTATTATTATCATAAATTTGGAAATGGGTCGTTCACTTTGATTTTTTCTCTTTTCAAGACATGGGAACACAAAATTAGCACATATAATCCACCGTCTACTTTTTAATTTTTTTAGGGTCCACAATCCTCTTTCGTCTCTATCTCTTTTATGTTATGCGAGTCTCACTTACTTTCTAAATATGACCAAACTACTGCCACTAATCACCATAGTCAATATTTTGCATTCAAACCAAAAACCCACGTGGGTCACTAAAGAAACGGAGGAAGTAGTAATGTGCATATTTTGTTGATTTTTGCACAAACAGAACCCACGCACATTATATGTAAAAAATCGTTGCACATTATTTTTTCATGAATAAATCTTGACGCTCTCATTTCAAAATTTATAACAAAATTTATTGTGCTCACACTTCTCAGGGGGTTTTCTCATTGAATCCTAAGATTTTGGTACTATTCAATTTCTTCTGCTTTGATCGTAATTGGACTTATCGGAGTACATAAAATAAAATATAGTCATTGCTGGCTCGTGGATCATTTTCGACTTTAGATTTTTTATAATTATGAGTAGCGCTTTATATTTTGCAAATAATATTACATCTTTCAAGTTTTGTCTCAACTGCATGACATAAGTCCAATTGTTACAAATAATTTTTGTTACGGAGAATAAATGTTGAAAAATGTTAACACAGTCCTGGCCTCAAGGTCATGTTTAAGAAGTTAAAATTACAATCAATAAATGTTTGCATAACAGCATTTATATCGTTAAACCATAAGCTTTTTTTAGGAAGACGAGCGTAAGGGCTTGTTTAGTTGAACTGATACAAAACTGAACTGAATAAATAAGGAAGATTAGTTTTGAGATTATGTGATTTTTAAATATGATTAGCAATATATTGAGTTAAATTTAATCTGGGGTAATTAATTCATTTATTTAATGATTTAGATAAAATTTAACCAAAAAATATAAAATAAAAATGGAAACCACCAGTCATAGATCGTAATAAAGTAAAAACATACCGACGAAGAACTACCGATTATGAAAACTAGTGAATTAGTATTTAGTTGAATATATATTATTTATCGAACAATTATTATTTAGTCGATTAACTATTTATTATTGTGCGAATATTATTAACGACATTAGATTATATATTTTTAAAGGCCTTTATTATTATTTTATTAGTTAATTATTATCTATTATTGAAATTGTAATATATTATCATCGTCACACATATTAATTATCAATATCATCAAATATTATACATTATTATTATTATTATTATTATTATTAATTATTATTATTATTAATTATTATTAATTATTATTATGTTGTGTGTTGTTGTTGTTGTTGTTGTTCATCATCAAAAGTTAATATTAATATTATACATAGTATAGTCAAATAATTATTCTATATGTTATTCTTAATGTTAATCATCATGCACATCTATTGATACATTGTAGTATTGTCGTATTGTTACCATTATCAATAATTATTACTTAAATAACATACAATAGAAGTAATTAACACTAATAGAAAAAAATTCCAAAACTGACTGAATTGAACTCAACATAAACTGAATTTTTTTGAAAACTGGACTAACGAACAAAAACTGAAAATTAAGTTTAAGTAATCAGACCAAAACATACTAATTACTCTTGTATAAACAATTCAAAATGGAAAAAAGCATCATTTTAATTCCATCATTATTATGTCAATTAATTTACAAATTTCAACTAATTTCATAACTTTCTTTCATTTTATGTAACATATTTAATATTATATGTATAGGTTGTTCTTAATTAAGTGGACTCCAATAATTTTGAATGGGCATTACCACTAAAAATAATTGAAAATTCAAGACCATCAAAATTGTAAGAAATAAATTGATGTTCATTCAATGTGACACAGACAAGAAGAAGAGAAGAGCAGTTTGATTTGTGCTGAGTGCAAATGGACGGACTCAACGGCGGCTATCCAGTTGCTTACTGACATAAATAATTTGCCACTTACTCTTATAGCTGTTTACATTAATTAATATGACTTAATTAGGGGGACTGATTAAGAAATTCTATTATTAAGTCTCCAAGGGGAGGTGTTCAAAAGGATTTCGATTCTGAATCGTGAGAGAAAACTTTAACCATCTTATTAGTTTTTTTTTTTCCTCTCCTTTATCGGAGCTTAATTGGTGTTTAGGGTCGGATTAATAAATGGAAAAATGTTGTTTTAGTTGTCATCATCATGTTATTAGTAAAAAAAATGTACAATTTTTTTGTTTTACTCTAAATCTTAATATGTTGTGTATTTCCATTTCCTAGCGAGCATCTTTATCTAGTAACTATTATCTAAGATAAAATCCAATAGTTTACATGTCACCTGATTTTGAAAAAATTTCCGTTTATTTTTCACAACCATAAATATTACATGATTGGGTAAAAATAGAATTAAAATTTTCTATGCATCAATAAAGAAACTATATTAGCAAATATTTATAGACATTTTATATCTTGCAGATAATATTCAATATTTGTACAAAAACAATTCTCATGTAACACAATAACGTTGGTTAGTGGTCTAAAGTTTTAGGTATAGATATTTTTGTAAATTATGTAGTAAAAATTTACAATTATATAATTTCAGAAATTGTGCAATATTTGTTTTTTATCTAAATTAATTGTTGTTGTATTTTAAATCCTGATGAGGCTTTTTAGCTATTAAGTAGGACTAGTAAGAGTTCCTAAATATTTTTTGTTATTTTGAAAATGAGTAGGTACAATTTTCGATTTATATAGATTGTCGATATCTCTTAACACCTATTCGTTTTAACGCTATATTTTAGTTCGATTATTCCCTATTCTACTAAATTTAATGCTACTCATACAACGTTGTCAAACACAATTTAATGTCAAAATAAATCATTTGATTATATGTTCGTAAAATTATAAGAAGAAAGGATTTTAATAGACAGTCATTAAGAACGATTCTGATACGACCACGTCCAGCATAATTCTATTCTTATATATTGGACGGTACCGTTGAAATCTCACTATTAAAAATAGTGGCATTTCTTTGTGCCATAAATTTAGTGAATAGATAAGAGTAATGTGTAAATTCTATGTTGCATTCGTCTTTAGAAGATTTTTTCCAAAAATAAAAATCAAGAAAGTGGATTCCGTACAGTGGAACTACTGCTACAAGGATCCCAGCGTATGATAACATCCACAGCAAGATCTTCATATCGACAAACCATAACTTTATTATTTATTTACGGCATACCTAATTTATTTTAAGCTAAAACTAATCACAGCAACAAAATCTTAAGAAAAACTTTGGTCATTTGGGTGGTGGCCCACTACGGAAACAATTCGGTCACCGCTACAAGCACTATACATTTTTTTTTTTTAAAAAAAAATAGAGATAAAGAGGTATTAGATAGAAATCGATTTGAGAAGTCACTCCTGAAAATCGAAAAAAACCTAGCCAATATAAGTTATCCATCAGTCTCATTACGCTACTTTATTATTGAAGTGAGAAATAATAGCCACTTCATTTCTAAAAGGGAAAGGCGAAAAAATTTGAGTCCGAGTAGTTAAAAATGTGTTAATGACTTAATGTCCAATATGCACCTAATGTAAGACTAAACGATTAGAAAATAACATATTGTGAGATGTATGTGTCATGTCCATGTGTCTAGTGAATGACCAATTGGAGTATGGGCTCAACCAACTTTTAAACACTTGAAAATCTGGATCATATGTAACACAATGACAAATTTTACAAATATCAATATGTCAGTATGAGAAGCTCATTTGTATAACTAAATATGAGCGATCTATGTTCGACATAAGTCATTACAAACTCGGAATCATGGGCTGGCCCGGCATAGCAGGTGGCAGTTGTAAATCCTCTGTATACTGTGATTATCCCGAATCCGTACTGCCATTGCAATGCTGCGTGAACTAGCGAATCATATAAATAATTGATAAAATTATTATACGTTTTAAATGCTGTCCACAATTACAAATGTCGAAAAGCTAAACGAAGTCGCACAACAACTAAAATAAACTTGCCATTCGTGTAACGACTCATTTCCATTTCGCCCCCTACTATAAAAACACACACATTCTTCTCACTATAGAGATATTATTTGTTTAACTTGACTCACCGACCACCACGGACAACTGCTGTTATGAACATTTCATCGTGTTGTCGGAAATCTGACCGAAGCACATCGTATAAGTAGTGTTGAGAAAATGATAGAAGAACGCGACATAAAACTTGTCTGAAACACCCCAAAATTCTGCGTGACAGGCCATCTCGTCAAAATAGCGAGACCACCATGTCCCCTTGCCTAGAACAAGCACGCCAACCAAGGTAGCTCGCTCTAAAAAGGCGAACAACCATGGTCTCTCACCATGAACAGGCGGCCAACAAGGTAGCTCACTAAAATATGGCGCAGAAACACATCGTTAGCCGCATGTCCAGGCGAGGGGTACATGTGTTGGTCTCGCTTATTCTTGGGCGAGATTCAACTTTTTTTTTTAAAAAAAATTCATTTTTGGTGAGAGTGAGGGTGATGAGGACTATTATAATTGTTCACAACGAAATTGCGACTTTATTTAAGTTACTTGCAACTTAAATAACACTTCTCGTGTCACAGTTAGAGTATGTATCATAACTTTTTGTCTTTTCTATGGTCTATATTTTATCAACAACATAATACCATATTATTGTGTTGATACCATTTATCTCAATGTCTCTTTTGATTTATGCCCTCATGCAATGCAAGGCAAGTTACTCACCTCCAACGATGCGTTCACCGATGAAAGTTATCGTTTGCGGCGTAAAAGTCACCTCAAATGTCGTTATTTTCCTTATATTTGCATGGTTATTATATGATTGTGAGAAACCAACCAACACAATGTTTTATTGTTTTGAAATATTCCTTAATATCTCATTTTCATAAAACTATTCTTCAAAAAATGGATGTTAGCAATGTCATTTTGGTAACCATTTCATATTTCCCCAAAATTGTTCCCACGATTAAAGGTCACGTATGATTACTCATGTCAAATTGTAGCATCAACTAATATGTTACAATTAAAATCAGTTTCCTTGTAATAATAAACACATAATAGAATGCAAGTTACATTCGAAAACAAGTTCCAAGAGTCCGTACTATAACAAACACATCTATTTTTTTGAACTTAAAAAAATAAGAATAAGTTCAATTCAAAAAATAATAAATAGTTCATCAGAAAAAAAAATTAAGATAAATCCAGTTAA
The DNA here is from genome assembly GCA_008642245.1 of Bassia scoparia. Taxonomy (NCBI): domain Eukaryota; kingdom Viridiplantae; phylum Streptophyta; class Magnoliopsida; order Caryophyllales; family Amaranthaceae; genus Bassia; species Bassia scoparia. The sequence continues at coordinate 13,868 of SNQN01009623.1, forward strand.
TAAAAATAATTTAAAATAATTCATGTAAATAAATTAAGATGAAACTTATTTTGATTATCTAAACTTATGTAACTTATTTTTCTTCTCTGAAATAAGTAAAAAAAAAAAAAAAAAAAACGAACAAAAGGTACAAAACAACCCATACCAAATTCAAAATAAAATTTGAAAATAGCTTTACGAAGTATACAATTATTTGTCCATTAGGTTTTATTTTAAAAAACACTGCATGCAAAATCTAGGGGAAATAACAAATATCTTATTCATGAAAAATATAATTAAATATAAATCTTGTAGATTCTGTTATATATTATATTAAAATTAATTTTTTTTAAATTTTTTATTATTATAATTATAGTTATTAAAAAATCAGATAATATATCCACAAGTATGAAAATGTTAACTGATGCATATTTTTAAAAACGGTGAAGTTATTTAGGGAAAGAACTCACATATCAGAATAC
>SNQN01009623.1:14353-24661 GCA_008642245.1 Bassia scoparia
AATGAAACTTCATTTGCGCTTTGTAGTGGGTCTATCTCTCCTCCTTGTCTTCTCCTCCCGTCCTAAACAAGGTATATCAGAGCCCATATATGGTTTTCAATGTTCGGACTTTCCGCACCATTTGATGACCGCCCGTTTGAGTTTGCGGTCTGCCTGAACCAAGACCAGTTCTTAGCAGTGCTTCTTCGGCTCTGAGGGTTAGGTAATTGTTCAGTTCCTTCGCGTATTCATATATTCTAATAGTAGCCTAGGCTTAAAATATCTGTGGCGAATCGATGACCGAAAATTTATAAACATTATACGAGATCAAATATCATAAAAGTATCATTAACGCCATTCAATCGTGAAAAGAGGTATACAGAATATTTCGTAGTTAATTTTTACGACTCGAAGATGATTCAAAGAATTAGATTCAGTCACGTTATTAGTCAAGTATATAGATCTGTTTCCGTAATGACTTTTATCTATGATCTCAGTGTCATACCTAATCTAATTATTCACTCCTCTGATCATATCACAGAAATAGGTGCACCAACAGTGGACTAGTCATGTGATTGGTACAAATTGAAGACAAAGTGATATATGTGAGAATGTTTCAAATGCAAGGTTATTCAATGAAAAATTATTGGATACACTCTCTTGATCGTTGCTTTCCATTCTTTCATTTTTCTTGTTTTTAAGAATCTCTTTGTTTTCAATAAGATGAAATTCATCATCAAACTTCAACGTGACATACATCATTATTCAGGGATGATCAATAGACATAACATCTCATTTTATCGGAAATGATATTAGCCATTCCCAGTGTTCCTGCAATTTGAATATTGATATTCAAAAAAGCTTTAGATTTCAATTCTTGCTCCAGCAATAGTTTATTGGCAAGTAACAAACCTCCATGGAGAGCGCTCTTTAATCCTTTTCGATCAATTCGGTCCGTTCAGCAAATATACGAAGCTAATCTGGTACACAGAAACTATTACATTAACATGTTTATGTACACTACTTTATGAAACTCATTCCTATTTTTGAAAGATAACGAACTTGCTCACAATATTTATTATGAAAAGGCAACAAGGGGAATGGTCACAACCAAAATTGAAATCTGAACCTCGTGCTCAAGTGCTTAACATTCAACATTATGTTGGGCTACACCATCGGTGAGCCAATCCCTAATATCTTGTTCTCCGCTATCAAGATTCTATTTCTTTATATTCTTAAATTTTTAATGATGTATCAATTCAGTTCGGATAATTCAATTCAATTTAGACCATTATACATTCTAGTTCAAATCCTTTTAGGACTAAAATTGGAATCCCAGCTGCACCTGTGCCTGGTAAAGAAGCACGATTTAGCCACTTCTTCTCCCCAACTCACAAAAGGAAGCACAACTCAATTAAACTCATAAATGCATATAATCGTATGTGACATTCCTGCACCCTCTTCAATGCATCTCTCCAACTAAATTCTAATTATATGATGTCTCCTATACTTCATATCAGTAGTTATCATATTAAAATATTTCACATTTGGACACAGTATTAGTATTTTATAAATAGTAAGTATTTGATAAAGATTGTACATATTATTCATACTATAAGAAGGATTTACGATTATGTGGAGCCTGAAAATAACTTCTACAGTAAGAGTTTATGCACTATAAGTCTATCAACTAATCAACCATGGTAAAAAATCAATGGTTCATAATTTACATTCCCAAAACTATTCCATTTTTTTCTCATTAAAATTTTTCTCCTTAGTTTTTTTATTCTAAATCAATACAATTTTCGATTTAAAATTGTATGGTTGAGATTACACTTCGCTAACATAGTGAGTTATTAAAAACATCTACTCGGATCAAATCCATAATAGATATAGTTTTCTCCCGTATTAACTAACACACAATTGTACTTTTGGTACTGAGAGTCTAGGGATCCAATGAGAAATAGAGAGAACAATCTTGCTGTTGATTTTTTTAGATGGCGACTAAGAAGCATAATTTAATATTCCTCCAATTTTTATAGATGATCCAGTTTAATTTTTACTCACTAATTTGGAAATGGGTTCGTTCACTTTGATTTTTCTCTATTCAAGACATGGGGAACACCAATACATAGCCATATAATCCACCTACTCTTTTAATTATTTTTGGGTCCACAATCCTCTTCTCGTCTCTATCTCGTTTTCAATGTTATGGGTCCACTTACTTATTAAGATATAGCCAAACTACTCCCTAATCACCATAGATCAACTATTTGCATCAATAAACCACAAAACCCACAAGTGGCTACTAAAGAAAACGGGGAAGTAGTAATGTGCATATTTTTTGATTTTTGCACAACAGGAACCCACGCACATTTATGTAAAAATATTGCACATTATTTTTTCAATGAAATAAATCTTGACCGCTCCATTTCAAATTTATGATCAACAATATTTCGTCACACTGCTTCATGGTGGGTTTCTCATTTGATCCTAAAATCTTTGGTACTATTCAAATTTCTTCTGCTTGATCGTAATGGACTTATCGGAGTACATAAAATAAAATATAGTCATTCATGGCTCGTGGATTCATTTCGGACTTTAGATTTTTTATGATATGAGTAGCGCTTATATTTTGCAAATAATAATTACACTTTCAAGTTTGTCCTCAACAGCATGAATAAGTCAATTGTTACAATAATTTATTGTTACGGAGAATAAATGTTGAAAAATGTTTACACACAGTCCTTGCCTCAAGGTCATGTTTAAGAAGTTAAAATACAACTAAAAATGTTGCATAATCAGCATTTATTATCGTTAAACCATACACTTTTTTTAGGAAGACGAGGTTAAGAGGCTGTTTAGCTTGAACTGATACAAACTGACACTGAATAAATAGAGAGAGTAAGTGTTGGATTAGTGATTTTTAAATATGATTAGCAATATATAAGTTAAATTTAATCTGGGGTAATTTATTCATTTATTTAATGAATTAGATAAAATTTAACCAAAAAATATCAAAATAAAAATGGAAACCACACGTCATAGATGTAATATGAGTAAAAAACATACTCGAAGAACTACCGATTATGAAACTAGTGATTATATTTAGTTGAATATATATTATTTATCGAACAATTATTTTAGTCGATTAATATTATTTATTTGTCGAATATATTAACGTGAATTAGATTATTTATTTTTAAAGGCTTTATATTATTATTATTATTAATTATTATTATTATGAAATTGTAATATTATTACATCGTCACCACATATTAATATCAATAATCATCAAATATTATCATATAATTATTATTATTATTATTATTATTATTATTATTATTAATTATTATTAATTATTATTATTGTTGTGTTGTTGTTGTTGTTGTTGTTGTTCATCATCAATAAGTTAATATTAATATTAATATAGTATAGTCAACATATTATTCTATATTGTTATTCTTAATGTTACATCAACATGCATCTAATTGATACATTGTAGTCATTGTGTCGATTGTACCATTGATCAATAATTATTACTTAAAAATCATCAATAGAAAGTAATTAACTAATCGAAAAATTCCAAAACTGAACTGAATTGAACTCAACAAAACTGAATTTTTTTGAAAACTGGACTAAACTGAACAAAAACTGAAATTAAGTTTAAGTAATCAACCAAAACATTACTAATTACTCTTGTATAAAAATTCAAAATGGAAAAAACATCATTTTAATGTCCATCATCTATTATGTCTAATTAATTTACAAATTTCAACTAATTTCATAACTTCTTTCATTTTATGTATCATATTTATATTTATGATTATAGGTTGTATTTTAAATTAAGTGGACCCAATAATTTTGATGGGCATTACCACTAAAAATAATTGAAAATCAAAGACATCAAAATTGTAAGAATAAATTGATGTTCATTGCAATGTGACAAGACAAGAAGAAGGAAGGAGTTTTGATTTGTTGCTGAGTGCAAATGGACGGACTACCGGCGGCTATCCAGTTGCTTCACTGATCATAATAATTTGCACTTACCTTTACTAGCTTTGTCCATTAATTAATTAAATGACCTTAATTAAGGGGGACTGATTAAGACAATTCTATTATAGTGCTCCAGGGAAGGTGTTCAAAGGATGTTTCGATTCTGGAATCGTGAGAGAAACTATTAAACCATCTTATTAGTTTTTTTTTTTCCTTCCTCTTATCGGAGTTCAATTTGGTGTTTAGGTGTGCGATTAATAAATGGAAAAATGTTGTTAGTTGTCATACATCGATGTTTTAGTAAAAATTGTTACACCAATTATTTATGAAGAGGGACCAGCAAAAAAAACTATCACGTCAGAGTCAGAATCACAAAATACTTTCACCAAGAATCTTGAATATGCCAAACAAAACATATCAACCCCAAAACATATTCCACGTCATTTTTGACAAGCATAATATGCAAACGAAGCAATAATTCAGAGTGGTTCCAACACATCCAAAATGTAATGTTCAGCTTCAGCACCTGCTTTCCAGCCACAAAAGTGGTTCCAACAATGGTAGATCAAAAGTATTATCAATGTTTTGAATATTAACAGAATCAGTTTATAAGGAATACTTCATGTTATCTATAAGTTCTGTTTGAACTTCCGAGTTCCGATACTACATTTCCACTGTTTCTATCTAAAACAAAATACAATGTTGAACTGAAATGCCATAAAAGAACTAACAGGCCTTTGCATATACGATTTCAAGTGGCTGCAGCAACCCGAGCTCTGCAACTACCACGACTCTGTTGCACCTGCAAAATAACACTTCCTGGCACTATATGATGGTTCAGAAATGGCACTACCATTCGCAAGGAGCTACACCGGCAGATCTAAAAGACAACTCTATAGGTATCTCACTTTTTAACAGCATACGCAACTAATCTCCAAAATTAAGATGACGCTGTGCCTGTAGACAAATAGAAGGCAAAAAAAAAATACAATWGCTCATCCGTGGCCCATACTAAAAACTAGCCACCAATTTGTATGCATATCCTATGATATATGACAGTTGCTTCTTGTCCTAAACTAATGCATAAAATCATCAAATGCAAGAAATTTCCCTAACACCCCAAAATGAATGCATGTATTTCGGACCAACTACAGGCTGTGTAAAGAACACCCGGCTCTGCCTTCCATACGAAAGAAGATCCTTCCACATTTTCCCTTTGCTTCTTTACCAAACCTTCAAACAATGGGACAAATGAAACATTAAAGTGACCCCCGAGTCTCCTCAAGCTCGAACTTGATCCAACAACAATTCCAATATCTGCCCTAAGTAAGCAAAGCAAGTCACCAATAGAATCCCCAATATATACACTTAAGCTCTTCTTGTCATTACCACGACTGCTCAGAATCTCCTCAAAAGCATGGAGTTTTTCAAAGGGAGATTCAACCTTTTTTATGATTTCACCAGTAGAAATGGATTCTTCATAATTGAATTCATTTGCATGTATATTCAACGCTTCCAAACCCCCTGATTCACAAATATAGTAGAGTAAATGTCACAGCCTAAAGAGGCAAACAAGAAAGAGTATAGAACATATTTTGTACACATCACTTTTACTAGAAATTCAGCGCTAGCTAAGCTTGTAATTACTGTAGCTCAATAGAAAAAACCTGTCAACCAAAGCCACAGTCATTTTTTAGCCTAAAAGTGAATTCTGACATCAATACAAATTTCCAATTAAGTAAACCCATTCATAAAATGTTACTTAAAATCTTCTATTAGGGTTTCAAATAATTTGTTACTCTGCACCTTAAACTACATTCATTTCAGGACACGAGTATAAAAACTAATTAAGCAGACATGTCACCAGATAAAGTTTCAAGAACAAACAAAACAAAACAAAGGAAAGGAAACCTGGAGAATTTAACGCACGAATCATAAAATGGGATACTATCCACAATCATATCATCAAAAAAGATCACAGCAAAACATCGAATTCTTTCACTAGTTCTATTACCCGGTCTCATGGTCAAATAAATTATTCTAGATTAGTACATAGACAACTTAAAATAAAAAAATTTTCCATGCAACAGCTTTACTTAGTTTACTATTTGTATCATATTTTTGAGTAATCAAGCCTCACAGGCCTCACAGCACAATGTACTGGCCGGAGGTCACCAAGAAAAAATCACGACACCAACAATATGCAACTCTTTCATAAATATCACACTTAGCACAATGATGAAACAATAAGTAGAAGAAAGTAGTCAAGAACATGAACCTTACTGGATAAAAGGCTGATCTAATAAGATGCCACACAACAATACGAAAGTACATGGACATTGACTCCAGGTTTTTCTGTATGACATTCTGAAAGAAACTAGAACATTCCACTGAGGGTTTACTCACTCCCGCCTTTTTGATTTCTTCAAGATTACCCCCTTCAAAGACTCCAGACTCAATTACCCTTGGCATTAGCCTTTCTACAAAATCAGCAAGTGACACAAGCCTTCTTCCAGAAGTTCAGAGCTGAACCCGGTCCTGTGCAAAAAGTATTACAACCATAAGGTATTGAATACAACCCAAACCCCCACCCAACAAACAACAAAAAAATTAATAAATAGAAAGAAACCACAAAAGCAGAAATCAGATAATATGTATACCTTTAGAGTTGCTAAATTCTCAATACACTGTTCATTACCTCTGTGTATGCCTCCCGATAGAGCACTCCATGTACTTCTCAAACTCAGTGGATGAATATACATAATTGGCTTTCAGGAGATTTTGATCGACTTACAGCTGTTACAATTGCGATCTTCGGCTAAAATTGCAGATGGAATCGACAACCGTGCAAGTCAAGTCAAAATCTGAAAATAACATAATTGACATTCTTCACATGCATTAGATCCCTTCACAAGGACCACAATCTTCTGAGTCAATGGTTCGCATCTAAAAAAATCTGTCTCAAGTTTCATGGCTGTTATAAAAGCTTTTCAATAACGTCAAGCCCTCGCCAGTTAAAGAGGCACCTCAATTTATCAAGCAAGTCTCGATTTGCTGAGCACATGCCTATATTCAATCAGAAGATCGCTTAAGTCAGAATACGGTTGTACTTAAGCTACATCTGTAGCATCAAATTTGAGTATGTGATGAATAGCTCTAACCATGACAAACCTGAAAATCAGCAGATGTAATTGTCGATCCATTTCTGTAAGGGAGGCTACTGGCATCTGATCCATCAAGGCCTGAAGCTTCTGTCCAAGAAAGGCATAGTAGCCTCATACAAGGTGTCATTGCACCCAAAGTGTAAGCTGCAATCTTCGTCTTTTCAAAGAGTTGCCAGCTACCTAGACCTTTTACACCTTCAACTTTTTCCTGAGGCTGTAGCTAATAAAGATCTGTTAATATGTTTTGGTTGCAAGAATTAATGGAGCTTTCTTTGCCAATGTCAGTACCCCATTCCTGCAAAGTTCATGTCAAAAGAACACATGAGAATTTTTATTAGTTCATGTTATACATGCAATGTATAATAGCAACAAATGAACTCAGTGTAACAAGTTCTTTGGAAATACTTCTTCAATTCAATCGTTGTAACATGAACAATTACAAAGAACCTATAAAAAGCTAGATATTTAATAAGTTTAATAACCAAGCCGATTCAATCTAACGGGGGATATACAATAAAAGGCCAAAATAGACATAAGACTGCCACAACAGTAGCTTACAAAACACTTTCAGTTACAAATCAACAAACAAGAACAGAGCAATAATCAATAAGCAGGGTTGGCTAATTGACAAACATTAACAATAATCAAGCTTAAAAAAAAGGAAAATGAAGCAAATTTGAGCAAGGCGTACAGAGTATTGTACAAGTCTTACACTAATATAACTGGTTCAAAGTGACACACATATGCTACTCCTATAAAAACAGAGTTGCAACACATAAGTGATTTGGAGTGACATCACACAAAAGGATAGAGCCCACTTTTATCACTCTCCAATCCTTTTGATGACTTAAATATTATATTATCTTAAGACCTCAGGCTCAAGAACAAGAAACCAGATCAGAACCCCATAACAATAGTTAATCCTGCTATTGTGACAAAAGTGTATAACTCCCTCTAACCTTAAAAAAAACACGCACTCACACACATTCACTTGAAAAAAAGTGTCTCAAAAAATGGCAAATAACCAAAACTACCACAAAAACCACTTCAATAGCCAGGACTCCAGAGCAAAAGAAAAGGGAAGAACAAGAAGCAGACACAGCTCTGAAACCTGGGAAAGTTTGAAATAATAGCCAATATGCTGCAAACTAATAATCTTAGAATGAAAGATTGTCAACCATCAACCAACATTTACATTCTTCACTTCAGACAAGCAAGCATCCTTCATCTTGTCAAGTAAGGCAAAAAAACTGGCATTCATTTAGTAATGGATCCTAGACACCACATATCATTTCCTGCCAGTTTCATACAGCTATCACCACCTGGTATTCCTTGCAAAGGAACATGTAATACAATTGTTCAAAAATGATTGACAAAATAACCAGTACAATGTGTTTATTGACCTGTAATACATATGAAGCCTCCAAATGCTATTTTTTAGTTATCATTGCATTTTAAAATACAATTTTCACTTTCTAAATGAAAAATCAAAACAGTTAAAAAGGTCTAAAATGCTAGGGCCACAGATATTCATTTGTCCTTCCAGTAAAACAATGTGTGACAAACAGGTATTCTGAATATTACCATGTACATTATTGTCACCTAATGATTTACTTAAAATGCCTCATACACACCTAAAACCCAATATTGGCACTATAAAATCCTTGAGCCACTATATAGAAATTCATCTTACAAGGTCGTGACAACAGTGTACCTCAAGTTTCAGAGGGGAAAAAAAAACAAGGACTTCAAAACAATATAGAATGGTCCACCATCAATGCAACKAAAATTGCCCAATACGGAGTAAAATTTTGGGTAATTCCCATTGGTAAACCTCTACTTTTTATTTTTCTCAAAGGTGAACACCAGTTTTTTAATTATCAAAAATAGACCCACTTAAATTCTTATTATTAACTATGAGGCCTAGTCTACTATTAGAAGGCTGTTAGTTGGGGCTTGACCCTCGTCAATTTTACAAGCCTAAAAATCTTCTTGATATTTTCAATTTCAGTCACATCACTGTAGCACATTGGAAAGGTAAAAACCATCCACATTGCCTGGMCAAGTGCTTCTACAACTGCTATTGCAATTTCATCCAAGACTAAAGGAACTGATAATCCCTCTTATAAATTGCACCTTATGATATCTTGCTTAAGGCCATCATATACTAGCTATTGAGCATTCTGAAGAAACAAATTATAACATGATGCTATTCTAAAGATATTATAACTCTGGGATTGTGTTTAGCTAGTAGAGCCTGAGGAACAAGATGAAGAATAGAAATATAGAATACTCTCAATGCCAGTTGTAAATTTTAATTACATGATATCCAGTTAACTACAATCAAAATCCCTAAAGCCCTCAACTGATTGTTAAACCCTGTCTATGAACATTCACAGCTTTTTATAATACTGACACCAACAAACTAAAAAAAACACATAGTTTAAGTATGTGATAAACAGCATATTAGATATAACATAGTATGCCTCCATTGGTACACACACACACACACACACACACACACACACCAAAAAAAAAAAAAAAACCTTCATGGAAGATCAAAGAGTTACAACAATAGGTATAAAACAAGCTATAATGATTATACCAGGTGTCTAAACGTAGGAAAAATTCAGCAAGCCACTTTGATTAGATAGCTTTAGAATCTATATTGAAATGTCCACATTTGCACTGGTCTACCCCTAATCTACGTCTTTCTCTTTCTCCCCCTCTCTGCATAGCACGGCCTTACGAAAAGACCAATTTTCAACTACTAACTTTAAGCAAACCATTTAGAATTTAGTATAGGAGTCTCAAATGGGTCATTCAACATAGCGATAGCTCCCAGTACAATTTTCCAGATTAGAAAGTTTACACTAAACTAACTAGTCTCCCTCCCCCTCCTAACTCCTCTCACTAACCCCCTCCCACCTCCTAGACCTTTCATTATCTTAGATGAAAAAAAAAATTCCCACYAGAGAATATTAAGTAAAACTTTAAYAAATAGTCTGCAAAGAAAAACTTTTTCCATGAGTCTATCATCAATGTTCAACACCTGCACCTATGACTCTATGACCCTTTCATGGAAAAAGTGAAAAACAGTTGACAAGTAACCTTCTAGTTGTAAATTGAACCATGTAAACCTGAGGAGCATAAAGGAGAATACATAAGA
>SNQN01009625.1:3253-15907 GCA_008642245.1 Bassia scoparia
ATGTGAAGGAATTATTAAGGTTAGTGTATTAATTATTTAATTTTAATTATGTAAGGGTTTAATTAGTTAGTTGAAGGTGTTAATTAGGTTAATTAGTTATTTTTAGGTGTTTATTAGGTTAATTAGTTAGTTTTAATGTTAATAGGATGGAAAACTGACGGTGTTAGTGTTTTTTAATGGAAAAAGTAACGRCAGGGTTACGTGAGCTATTATACCCTGACCTCAGGGTTACTTGATCCTATCCTGAAACCTTGGGTGTATAAGAGCTATTAGGCCAAACCTCAGGGTTACCTGAGGAAATTTCCCTTTAAAACATGGTCACCACTTTTTTTTTCGTTAAAAGGATCAAATTAAATAAATATAGGTTCAAGAATAGTAGAATACACAGTTGAGTGAATAGGATAATTAGAGTTCAAGGGAAATATCCCTTCCAAAAATTTAGTCAACATCAGACTAGTAAAACTATTACATCCATCAGGTTTATTAAAGGTTACATGTCAATTACAATTAACAGCAGCATTCCTCATTGATCTACCCAACAAATAAACATCTTTAATTCTTTCTCTGCTCCACCATTTAATCTGAGTCGTAGCTCCTTTGATTGCCCTGAAGTTAGCCAACATATTAAAGTAGTACTTGTTAGACCTAGAAACATTACCCATAGATTGTAACATCCTGCTAATTTTCTCTGTTTGCCCATGTCAAAGCGTGAACAATGGCTTTGATTTCCACATGCCTAGCATCTGATCCTGAAGTTTTCATAGTGAATGCTTTTATCCAATGCCCTATTTTTTTCCTGTGAGATTTTCTTTGGAGAAAGAACCATCAACCTCAATGATAAAAGGGGTTGTATCATGGTCCATGCCTCCATGGTCATATATTGATTTGGTGCTGAAAGTGTTACTTGGAGAAATAATTGAAGCTAGTTTTGGATATGAGCTTTAATATGGCAGATTGACACATTAGATTTATCCATTGCCCACTTTTTTCTCCTTAGCCAAATTTTCCAGATTGACAAAGCAAAAACAGAATTCCAAGGAAGGTTAAGGAAATGTTCTTTACTTGCGAGATTCAAAAGAAGCCAGTCWTGGTCACTRTCATTTCTACCTAGTRGAATAAAACCCATGGCAAACCAAAACTCCATCCTTAGCTCTAGGGCAATGTCTTAGAGTGTGTGCTATAGTTTCAACCTGTCTAGGACAAGAGGTGTAGTGACTAGGTTGTCACGGTCCTAGTGTTTTGACGCTGGAGGGTGCARCTCACTTCAACCTTTAGAGGCGAGAGCACAAGCCTTCTTGCAKAAATGAGGCCCTACGWTCACACAACAACRCAAGGGGAAACTCTTTTCRAAGCSGTTGTCCAAGCGCTTGTRACAGCCGACTACGTCAAAGCGGGAACAAGAGGGACCGGACCCGATATTCTGTCTTTGAGTTTTGGAATTTGGGATTGGAATGCTAAAATATAATACTAGAGCAATATTTATAAAAGGCATAAGAGCATTAAAAATTAGCATGGGTAGAAGAAATGCTCGTGTGAATATAGTCATCTCATATAACACCTCCCCTAAAGAGGTTAAATTAAATGAATACATTTGCCTCAAAGAGACACCCCAAAAGAGACTTAGACCATACTCCACTTAAGACTCTATTGTAAAGCGCTTGTGGGGGCAACGTGCAGAAAGCGCCCACAAGACAGACTCTAGACTTATAAAAATACATGAAAATGGTTGGGACCTAACACTAGCGATATTCGAACCTATAGAAGCTAAGACAACATTAATAATAGGCAGGCTAACCCAACAAACTAACCACATAAATAATTTAATTTTCTCATGAATTTTAATATTCTATATTATTTTCCATTAAGAGTTAGGTAAGTGACCACATAGGTGATGATACAAAGATTTAGAAAGAAACTTATCCGACCCCGTCTAGCTAGGGAGCACAAAATGGTCACCACTTTTAACCACTCAACATCTGCATTTACAAGCCTTCCCTCCCATTTCCTTCATCACATCGCTTCCCTCCCAAAAATCTCTCCATATTTATTTACAAAAGAAAAAAATTTAAAATATAAAAACAACTATTGAAACCGTCACATTTAAATATGTAACTAATAAAACAACATTAATACTAACAAGTAAATTGTCAAGCGACAAGGTACAAAGATTACACTTCAATCAAAATACATCTTGATTATAATGTAAAGAAATCCAACTTCAATTTATATTGGCTTTTTAAAGAGCAGCGATATCAAAAAATTTGGTATGTTATCACTTGCAGATATACCCTAAATTTTTTGATGACAAAAATATTAAATTTAATAAAAAAAATAAGATATTAATTATTAGGAATCAACAAGTACATATATTAGATTTGAAGCTTCAGCAAAGAAATAATAGAAGACAACGAGATATAAATAAAAAAGACAAACTTTTATTGCAACATGCCACAACAAATTTTATGGTGTGGCCAATGATAAAATTGAAAAAATACCCTTTTAATAATTATAAAAGGATCAACCCTAACCTCTCCTCATTTTCCTCCTTCTCTCACTCTCTCATCCTCCTCTCTCTCACCCTTTTCTCTCCTCATTTCTCCCATTTCAAACTCCAAAAATCTCAATTTCTTAGATCTACTTTGTTAATCTGGTTCTTTAATTTTGTTTGTTGATTCATGTTTATCGTTCGACATCTATGATCGAGGTCGATTTCGTCGCTTTCTTTGGATTATCAATCGATATTAGGCTTGCTATGTTGTGGAAGACGAGGACGCGAAGATGACGACGAAGATGACGTTGAAAAATTTGTGTATGTAGCTCTTATTTTGATGAGATGATACAAAGTGATGATGATGATGACGAGATGATGATGATGGTGATGAGATGATGGTGAGTTTCATGATGATGATGGTAATAGATCTGCTTTACTGCTTTCGTGCTTGTTATGTTCTTCTATGTGTTTTGTTGAGTGATTTATTTATTTAAAAGTACATATAACACGTAAAAAGTAGATCTTATAATTGAGAAAAGTAATTATGATATTTCATAAAAGTAGTTCACATAATTCATAAAAGTAGTTCTTATAATTAAGAAAAGTATTGTGATATTTCATAAAAGTAGTTCATATATTTCAGAAAAGTAGTTCAATAATTCGTAAAAGTACTTCTTATAATTTAGAAAAGTGATTGTGATATTATAAAAGTAGTTCATATAATCATAATAGTATTCTTACAATTCATTATAGTTTTTATTAATTTAGTGAAGTAATTGTGATATTTCATCGGGTAGTTCATATATTTCTTAAAAGTAGTTCATATAATTCAGAAGAGTAGTTCTTATAATTCAGAAAAGTAATTGTGATATTTCGTAAAAGTACTTCTTATATTCGTAAAAGTAGTAGTCTTATAATTTAGAAAAGTAATTGTGATATTTCGAAAGTAGTTCTTGTATTTTATAAAAGTAGTTCTTCTTTTTCGTTGATTGTTTCTTGTTTTCATTTTTATTGAAATTTTTTTCTGTACAGATTGCTGCAAAGATTGAAGAAGGAGAGAGAAGTCAAAGATTGGAGAAGGAGGCAGATTGCGGAGATTACTTTTTAGGGAAAATTGTTAGGTTTTGTTGTGCCTCTTTTTGTGCCTTTTGTACTTGTACAATTTAGTTTTTTAAAATGTATGGTTGCCAGCCACACCAAATTTATGGTGTGGCTGGTTTCACGAAAAGCAGCAAAAAAAAAAACAATTTTGAAAGTTAGGAATAAAGGATTTTTTGGCATATAATCGAGAGGAAAAAATATATTATAATTGTATATTATTTATTAAATCATGCTATAATATATATTTCAATTTCATAACCATTACTATTTTTAATTCCCCCATTTTCTATTATTTGATATTACGTATAAATCTATGAAAAACAAAACACAAAACAAATTAATTACTGATAAGACTAGTACACCACAATGTTGGTAATAAGATATTTAATGACTTTTTCCAACTCAAATGTGAAAATACGATTCTCACGCAATAAATTCCTAAATTATGTCTCTTTGAATACAAAAAATTGAAACACATGAAATCCGCTTTGTTGATAAAATTGAAATAAACAATAATAATAAGCATTCAACATTCGTGTCTGACAAACCACAACCTTCACATAATTTTAAAAAAAATCATACAATTCATATTATCATAGATGTATATGTTACCATATTTTTAAGGGAAATTCCATTTCGTACCATTGAGGTTTTGCCAATTCCATTTCGTACTCCAAATTTTTTAACCCAAAAGGTACCATTAAATTAGAATCCTAATTGCTACAGTAGCATTGTTAGATTATTTTCGTTAACCTGCTGTTAGTGGCTTAATTTGGCTGTTAACTTTAAATTTTTTGTTCCCTCCAAAAGGCTTTTTTATTAACTTCCCCCCCCCCCATTTCGTTGCAATTTGTTTAGCTGTTTATGGTAAGATTTTGCACTTTGTTCTATCATATTCTTTTATCATCTTCATCTTTTGTTCTATTCAATTGTAATGTTCTGCAATGGTTTGCAAGAGCTTTTCCTCCCAAAATTCACGAATTGGGCCTCGATGATCTCCGGGAAATTTCTGTAGAGTAGTTGTTTGCCCCAATTGTTTTCCTCTAAAGTGTATGGAGATTCAAATTTTTGAGACAGATGCCAACAAATTCAGACCACATTACTTGTAAAATTTAGTTGGGTTAAGGCAAGTGATATCAAGTGAATTGATGACACTGACTTGAGTGACAACTACAATTTCTGTGAAGATAAAAAATGAATTAAAGATGGAAATTAGGTCGAGAATTTCAGCATTTCTATTAAGATCTTTGTTGTTATGTGTCTAGTATAGTTGTTCCTCATTCTCAAGTGAGGTTTASTTTGGTAGATTGAAGAATGTAACGAGACTTGTACACTACTAACCCTAAATAACCACTACTTAACASTGTCTTAGGCCACACTAACAGTAGGTTAACGGAACTAATCTAACAATGTTACTTTAGGCTTCTAATTTAATGGTACCTTTTGGATTACCAAAAAAAATAGGGGTACCAAAAGGAATTGGCAAAACCTGAGTGGTTCGAAATGGAATTTCCCTATTTTTTATATATACCATGCAATTGCATAGGTACTTTGTAGTATTAATATAATTAAAAGTTTTAAAGGAAATTTCCTCAAGTGCCCCTGAGGTTTGGCCTAATAGCTCTGGTACCACTAAGGTTTCAGGAATGGATCAGTTAACCATGAGGTCAAATAGTAATAGCTTACATAACCCTAGCCATTAAAATTTAACTGACGATGTTACATTACCATCCATTAAACAATAAAACTAACTAATTAACCTAATTAACACCTAAAACTAACTAATTAAACAATTAAACAACTAAACTAAACTGCCTCACTAACACCCATTGACCACCAACCCTATCAACCACCGAGCTGTCCACCACCAACCTATTAACCATTCTGCTTAACTCAACCACCGCCAACCCTGCCACAACACAACCATGAACCGACTCCACAACGAACACAACTTGACAACCACGAACTCACACCACTCCACCACGAATATAACCATGAACTACACTGCTGCTATTGTTAAATTTCACTACTGCTGATTTTTGCTCAAATTTTTCAAGAATTCTGTATTCTAGGTGCTTCAATTCACGAATTTTGCACTACTCCATTTTTTCAAGAATTTTTCGTATTCTGGGTTCTACTATTGATTACTCGCACTACCGGTTCTTCAATTCACAAATTTCACAATACTTAGAATCCCTTTTCGTAATGTAATCTCGATTTGGTTAAATTCAATTCATAACTTTTGTTTAAATTAGGGTCTGGAATTCTGAGTTGACGTGATTCCAATTTTGGTTTGTTTTTGGTTTTTTTTGTCGGTTTGTGGTTGGGTCGCGATGGTGGCTAGTTTGGCAGTGGTGGCGAGGTCGATGGGTGTGCGAGTTTGAGAAAGTGGTGGGTCGAGGGATAGTTGGGTTGAAGTAGTGCTAGTTCGAGCAACACCACATGGAGTGTCAATGGTTGGGGTAGTGGGGTTGTTTCGTGGTGGTGTTATGGAAGGAGGTGATGTGTTGGTTATGGAAGATGGAGGAGAGAAGTAGAGGTAGGTTTATTAATTTTTTAAGGGAAATTCTCTAGGTAACCCTGAAGTTTGGCCTAATAGTTTATAGCACCTGAGATTTCAGGATAGGATCACGTAACCCTGAGGTCATGGTATAATAGCTCACGTGACCTCTGCTTACTTTTTCCGTTAAAAAAACTAACATCGTCTTTTTCATCCAATTAACATTAACCTAATAATTAAATTAACACTAAAACTAAATTTAAAAAAGTATATAAGCACACGAACAAGTTAGAACACATGTTCCAAAAGCAACAAAGCACCATCATATCATAAGCACAATATCAATCAAAGCACCATCATCATCAAAACATCATCTCTGTACAATTATCCTGACTATCATCATCAAACCTGTTCGCCTCCTCAAAAAACCCAAACTGCTCGCCTTATTTGAACACCCCAAAACCTGCTGCCTCCCCCAACACCACCCCAAAGTGCTTCGCCTTCATTTCGAGCACACCACCGCAACAGTTACACGCAACAAGTCGAGCAGACAACACCTGTAGATCTGACTCAATTCAACGTCATTGAAGAAATTGGATGCTAATTGAGATTTGGAAAATTTGTGTTTGAAAAATTGGTTTGTCAAATTTGTGTTCGAAATTATGTTCGAAATTTGTTGGTGGTTGAAAATCTGGTTGTTCGAAATATCTTTTTTTTAATTATTATATAAGTATTATTTATTTAGTTTTGTATTTAATAGGTTATAGTTATTTTAACGATTTTTTGGTTATTAGTTAGTTTTCACGATGAATGGATGGAAAAACTGATAGCAAGGTTATTAAGTATTACTGCTTGACTCAGGTTACTTGATTCGTTCATAAAACCTTAGGGACCAGAGCTATTAGGCCAAACCTCGGGGTACGTGAGGAAATTTCCCAAGTTTTAAGATAAAGATAGAGTATATGATTTCACATTTATATGTTCTTAAATCATACTTTGATGTAGATATATTATATATGTACTTCCTATGATCTTTTTATTAGCAACAAAACTTAATGACAAACTCCTAGGCAATTTTTCAAGGAGTTAATTAGAAGAATTGTTAGTAAGTGATTAAAGATAATGAGAAATAATAAGCTACCCACTACCACAAATTACACCTCATAAAACTTGCCCCGCACTAAACCACGACTTACCAGCCAGCGTCGTCAATGGAAACCACTAAAGCACTTTGCAACCTGCAATGAACTAGTTAACACCATTCAACTTCAATCCCACCACCACATAAAATCTAATTCAACCAATCAACACAACATCAAATTCAACATATTTATAACCAAAAACCAGATCTAAATTCAACTAATTCAACGAATTCGAAACAGAAACGAGATTAAAATCAATAAATTAATCACATAGAAAATAAACCATCGTATAGCGAGGAAGTTTAGGGACGGATTCAAAACTGTCTCTAATTGGGACGGATTCAAATTTGTCCTAATTTAGGGCCAGATAAAAGTCGTCCAATTAGCGCGGTTTATAAATCCTCCTAATTTTAAAATATTATGTGTAGAGGCAAAAAGAGTGGGAAATTTAGGGACATTTTTAATTTTCTATCCTAATTAGGGAGATTTTGATTTCCATCCCGAAATTAGGGAGGATTTAAATTCCATCCCTAATTAGGGACGGATTTTATTTTTCGTCCTAAATTTGCAAGTTATTGGTTTCAGTTAGAGGCAAAAAATTGAAATTAGGGCGGATTTTCTGAATCCGTCTAAATTTGAACTTACGGATTTCAAGTTAGGGGAAAAAATTGAATTTAGGTGGAAAAAATTTTCTAATTAAATTAGGAACGGAATTCAAATGCGTCCCTAAATTAGGGACGGATTTCAGAAATTTCGTCCCTAAATTTGCAAGTTACGAATTTTTAAGTTAGAGGCAAAAAAAATTAAAATTTAGTTACGRATTTTYTTACATCCGTCCCTAATTTAGAGATGGATTTGAATTTGGTCCCTAAATTAGGGATATATTTTCTAATACCCTACTACCTCAACACACCGTATAAGATTAATCATAACTTTAGGGACGGATAATAGAATCCATCCCTATTTTTAGCGATGGATCTTGATAATCCGTCCCTAATTTAGGGACGGATTCTAGAATTCATTGCTACATTAGGGATAGATTCTGTAATCTGTAGCCATTTCTACCAGTACATATTAACAAATTTTGTTGAATGAAGTATACATGTTGGTATTTGGAGTAGTTGGTTGGGGCATTGGTTGGTGACTTTGAGGTCATGGGTTCGATTCCTCTCAAGAGATGGACGAGTTACTATTAATAATTGATTAATAAGTGACTAATAACTAACTAATGGTGATGAAGGGGTGGTTAAGAAGTGATTCCGAGTAATCACCCCAATATTTGATTTTTTTTGTTATTAATTAGGAACGAAAACTCCAAATCCATTCCTAAATTTAGGGACGGAAAATGAAACTTCGTCCCTAAATTAGAAAGTAAAAATTAGGGACGGAAAAAAAAAATCCGTCCCTAAACTTTTGGGACGGATTTTTATTTTCCATCCCTAAATAAAGGATGGATTTCATATTTCCATCGCTAAAGTGATTTAGCGACGAAGGTTTAGAGACGGACTGAATCGTACCTAAATCTGTCGCTAAATCACTTTTGCGACGGATTATGTCTGTCCCTAAAACAAGTTTTTTTTGTAGTTGTTGTGGGGATGGCGACTGAGTTCAGCGGCGATTTAGTTTGTCGTGGTGATAGCGGAGCGATTCATTTCGTCGTGGGTGGAGAGTTCAAACGTAGGGTGGCAGAGTTCTATCGTGACGATGGCGCATTCGATCTTGGGATGGCGAGCGGGAGTTGTGGTAGAAAACTTCGATCGTGGGGTGGCAACTTCGATCGTGGTGATGGTGACTGGTGGGAGAGAGAGTGTTGTGTGGTGGTGAGAGTGTGGGTGATTAAGTTTTTAATTAAGTTAGATTATGTATTATTTTTTTAAACATAATGTATAATTATGCTTTATATTTTTTAATAAGTGTATAATTGTAATTTATAGGGATAAATTTACCCTAAAAGGAAAGAAAAATATTTGTTGACATTATATTAAACTTTCCATTTTTGGCAAATGTTGCAATATAAATATCCATATCAAAATTTTCTCCCCCTTTTTTTTTCTCTTTCTAAAAAATAATCTCTCCCAAAAACCCTAATTTCTTTTTGTATTCGTCGGGGCTACCATCATCTCTTTGATGGTGGTAAGCCCCAATTCATCTTCCTATTTCGTTGTTTTTGTTAGTTTGTTCATGAATAATCCTCTTTTCGATCTCTTTATGAGAGTTTTATCTCCAATTTTTGGGTTTTTCTATCTCTTTATGAGAATTTTATCCCCAATTTTTGGGTTTATTATTATCTCCTTTTGTGAGAGTTTGGAGTTTAGTTTTCTTATCTTCCCTTGTGGAGGATCAAATTATCTAGGGTTTCGTTTTTGTTTGTTGAATAATGGAGATTTAGGATTTCACAATCTCAAAAGGAATTCASAAAATCACAAAAGTATGTTCACCCAAACAACTATGTATCAGCGGACGTTATGCCGAATCAGAGCGAACTCACAGATTGTATTGCTTCGGAWGAAGATTTTTATTAAGGCTATTTTAAATCGAATCTGCGATGTAACTAGTTTTAAGGTGTTTTATATTTTTGTTGAGAATTTTGTTTTYTCTTCTATTGATTGTAAGGGTCTTTTGACCATTTCTTATTAATGAAATCCTTATTCTTCCCGTCAAAAAAAAAAAATGTTGCCAATAAAAAGGATTAGAGGAAGTATATTAACCGTTTTAATATATGTTGTTTAAAATTAAACTACGATGAGATCATTGTTTTTGGCGGGAATTTTTAAGATCACAGTCCGCCACATAAGCAATAATGATGACAATTAGCCTGTTTTGCTTTATTAGTATTTAGATTTCTCATGTTATATCAATGTAATAGAAATGTTAAACCTAAAATAAATACGTCTATGTCTATATTATAAAGCAAACACCCAAGTTTGGTCCGATAAGTGGCTATTGATGTAAAATTTTTTGCCCTCAGGAAAAAAACTTAAAATGGATTAACTTTATTTTTTTAAAATAAAAGCATGAAAAACAACTTATGTAACTACAAAAAAAATCTTAAATAAAACACTTAACGTAAAAAATATCAATAAATAAAGGTATATGATATGTATTAGATGTATAGTTACAATTATTCAGTTCATAAAATTTAATTTGTTCATTCAATACTTTGATTGTTATGTTTGTCCAATATTATTTTTTTTAAATATGAATTTCTTTTAATTAAATATTGCACATAATGTTTATGCTTCACTTGACTTCATTCATCCTTTCAGCCTTACTGAATAGCTCTAATGGATAATCCGTCCTATAATTCAACCACAAATGTAACTCATCTTTGAACTCCATCCGTCACAACTCACATATTATCTTCCCTCCACAACACTCTTTTACTACTGCCCTCATCCACTTCCCCTGCCAATACCTACCCTCCCCTATTTATTTTTAAAAAAACCAAAATACAATGCAAAATAACTGTATTTTTTTCTGTTCAATATCAGAATTAATCTGTTAATGTTCACACTTTTTTTTAACGAAAAAATTGCAACTAAATTTGAACGCTCCACCGACCTACAGCTCATACATCCTTTTCTCCTTTATTAAGAGATACCCAAACTACCCATATCATTGCTATCAATATTATTAAGTGCAGTATTCCTTATACACGTTTGCGACAGCAAACATTGCAAACAAACATTCCATCTAAAAAAACGCTCGCGAATATGTCGCCTTCAGTTACTTACGCGCTCCATCTTATAATCCTCGGGCAGCGTACCTAATTGGAGTGAAGCGGAGTGACTCTCGCTCAACATCGTGATCCGTGAAGCATATTATGTAGATCATATATATTAATCATCATATATTTTATAATACCTTAACATATTTTTTTGCATGTGACAAGTATCAATTATAATTGGCAGTTTCTCTTAGAGCATCAACAATGCGGGCTTCTCCAAAAAGCTTCCGCAATAATGTCTTCAAAGGAGAGAGAAGATTGGAGACGTTCACCTACCCTCAACACTGCGAGATCCCAAAGTATTCTCCAGTACCGTCCATCGAAAGCGACACATGAAGAATGCTCTCCCTCGAGAGCATTAAGAGAACAATTCAAGCTCTATGTTGAATATGCATGCTGACACTTGTCCTCAAATATTATGTATTACTATATTTTTAATTTTAATAATTAATTGGAGAGTTGATTGGATAGAAAAACAAATGTTAAGYTCTTTTGGGAGATGAGCTTGATGAGAGAGAGGAAAAAAATGGGWTGTAGAGTAATTGTGGAGAGTAATCGTAATGTTGGTGYTYTTATAAACTAATTAATAAACTAATCAAATAAATACGATGTTATGAATTGATGACTTGATGTACAACTTATAATCGAATTTTAAACGCATAAATATTATGTTCTTTATGCACTGTTAATTATTTATAAGCTGATTTACAAGGTACTTATTATATGAGTTTCTCTTMTAAACTAGTCAAATAAATACGATAATATGAGTTGATGTACAATTTATAATCGGATTTAAAACTCATAAATAATACTATGTATGTTCTTTATAAACTGTTTTTTATGCCAATGCAAAATGCACGAAAAGTATATTTTTTTATAATTATTTTTCATCTTGCATAATCATCAAAGTATATGTACATTATTTATTCCATTGTATGATCAAAATGGATGAAAAAAATAAAACTTCTCATGCTCATTCCCCGTTATATGATTCAATGATCTATAGTATTTTTTTTATAATTTACTATCATGCTCATGACTACATGAGTAGTGGGAAGTTTTTATTCCATGTACACCCCTTCTTACATTTTAAAACTTCTCATGAATACATATTTTACTATTAGCAATAGGATTTATGATGAACCTTTAATATTTTCAAATAATAATAATAAGAGGTTTGTTTACGGACCTTAAAAAAATAAAACAAACATTATCATAATKAATCTCTTATTACTATTAGAATCCTTATAAAATATTGTTCACTCTATTTAGAATTATTCAATGATACTATTTTTTCCGTGCTATTGCACAGGTAAGGTCTATTATTTCTAATTATTTCTCATGTTTTTTTTACGGAAAAAATCATTTGATGCATACTTTTTTTTCAAAGGATATCAACTTCTTCAAAAGTGGATTGGATACAGAGCAAATTTATTGTTTCAATGGAGCACATTCAAGTGGTTAATTTTGATAGGTTTGTAACCATATCAACTTTATTTACACTACAAACAATCAAGTATCTGAATTTAATTCATTTCTTAAAGTTTAGGTTAGTGTTTTACACTTTGATTCTTTTTATTAATTAGTTACACTTTAGAATTTTACAACTTTATTTTTTGATACTAATTTTTTTTTAACGCGAGCTGTAGAAATTTGTTTGAAAAGAAATTGACACTTTGGAATTATTAAAAAA
>SNQN01009626.1:0-24652 GCA_008642245.1 Bassia scoparia
GGAGCCCTAAAAGAAGCCTCACGTGACCCCGTTGCACAAAACCCCTCCCGTTATGCTTTTGCTACTTTTCTTTTTTTTTAACATTTTTTTTATTTTTTAAAAGGCTTCAGAATAGCGCTATGGCTATAGCTGCTATTAGCCAACACTTCCTCGACTGTTGAATTGTAAATTTGACATTAAAACCTATAGATTCTTACAGTTTTTCTTGAAGATTTAACAGAAGTCAGAAGCTACGTAATAGGATGAGTTAAGTCTGAGTGTCTGTCCATTGACTGATTTTTTTTTTATAGCAACTCGTAAAAAAATTGAATAGACAAGATAAAATAGTAAATTAAAGAGGTGAACCATCAAACTCCAACCAATACTCTGTAATTGAGAACACTCGAGAACACTCGAGGAAATTGAGAGTCTAGGTCTCTGATGTTGTATAAATGGCTTTAATTCCATATTAACATACTAATGATGGCTTTCTCTTGGGATTCATTTTTAGTGGTTATGGACATCATGTGACTAACTATCATGTTTGTTAAGACCATGTTTATGAGCTAGAGAGTTTTATTCTACAATAATATTAGACGTTACAAATTAATGAATTTGTAACGGTCGATTATTATTGTGATTGAATATATGCTTATAATCTCTCTTTTATAAAGGGATGTCTTTAGTAATGAGCTTGCAAGAGATTATTACCCATCCACCTAAAATATTCTTCTTCTCTTAAGTCTTGACTCTTGAGCAAGGGCTTGTGTGACTCCAATCGTTCACACTCAAGTACTTGAGTATGTGGGAGTGATGTAAACCTTAGAGAAACAAATCAACCAAAACGTTATGTACCGACGGACAAGCCGAATCTCGTTTTAAGACAATGGTTTTAGACCATTTATACCAATTTCTTCTTTAATCCTTCTACTATAAGAGATTTTTCCATCACATATTTTATTGTAGTCTTGATATACATTATATTTCCTACATCTGAGACTGAACCCCTCAATTTCCTCTAAGCTCCCGATGGATTAGTGTGCTATTTGAACTCATCTATTAACCGTCTAAACTTACTTCATACTCATTTGCAAATGGCTTTTTTTTATTGGAAATCGGCGTTTTGTTTTGGTCAAACAGCCAACAAAATGTTTTAGTTTTTGGTTTTTCATTGGCCTATTCATAGCTTTTTCAATTGGCTTCGTCAAGGTAGCGGGACACGTGTAGGACACGGACACTCCTCTGACACTCGTAAATCCGTGTCCGACACATAAAAAAGATGTATCCAATTTTTTTATTATATTTTTGGACACACAGATACGAATAGGAAACGTGATGGACACGTGTCGGACACGTTTACGAGATCATGACTTGTCTTCTCTTATTCTAATCTAAAATCTTAACATCCATTATATTAATTTCTCCTCCAAAATGCACTAAATTAACCCAAACCAATATAATTCATCTTCTCTCTTCTCATTTAGGTCGCTTCTAAAACTCCTTTTTTTCTCTCGTCATTTACGTCGCTCTTGTCAATTCACCGACCGCTGATTTATTGTAATTATTTGTTTGGTGTGTTAGATTTATTTGATTTTGTTTCACTTAAATTTTAAAAATTTTAACGTGGAAATCTAAAATATTTCAATTTTTATATGACAATGATATTATTTAAGTGTTGGTCTACCTATATTAAATGTATGTTTGTAAAATTATCTTCAATTTGATACAATTATTATACTACTATTCCCGTGTTCCCGTGTCCGCTATTTTTAAGTTGACGTTTTCCCTTACCGTGTCGTGTCTGTGTCTGTACCCGTATCCGTTTTGGTGCAACATATGGGCCCACGTATTAAGTTTTTCGTTTTTATCTTTTTATTTTAATCCAATTTATAGATTAAAAAAAATTGAAAATATTTTAAGTGAGTTTGGAATAAAATCTCTGTGATAAAGTGTAAAAAATTGTATTAGTCTCCCTTATTAAAAATTAGGTAAAAGCTAATGTGATAGAGTATTCGAGACTTACTTGAAGACTAGCGATAAACAAGTTTAGTATGAGTTATGGAGTACATGCAATCTCTTTATTATACGAAGTACTAGTTTTTATGTGCACGCGATGCGTGCTTAGGTTTATGAAAATTGTATTTCATCATTGTTATATAATTTTTCATTTTTAATCACATAATAAGCAAAATAGTAGTTTAGACACATTAATTCAAATTTTTGAAAATTCATTAAAGGTATAAAAGACTTTTACGAGGGGGACACCATCTTCCTCCCCCTTCCCTTATATAATAAAGATATATGCAATCTCTTTATTATATATTTATATCTTCTGGTCTATTCAATTTATTATACAAATAATAGGTTATGGCAATAGTCTTTGTTCCTGAATATGGTCATATAGGCGATTAAATTTTACTCAGCTTGTGTCGTAGTAAAAATAGCATCATTGTTATATCACATGTTATTAATGTCATATTTAAAGAACTGTAAACAACTGTAAAGATTAAAGAATATGGTTCAAAAGGTGTCGTTCTTTCCTAGTATGTACTCCGTATAATCTATACTGCTCATTTGGTCATTTGTTTTTTCTAAGTTACACAAAAAGGAGAATAGCCAAGTTTTAACCACTTATTTATTCTTCACTCTCCATCTAATTCATTTACGCCTTGTATTTGATAAACAAAAACTTATGCATTAAACCCATGCAATCCTTTATAAATAAATTAACCTCACAACAATCCATAGATTGATAAAACAAGATGCAAATAAAAAACCCCGAAACAATAACTCGAAACTAATCTCACAAAGGAGAATAATATATTCAGTAGAATGGAATAAATAATGTCACAAAGGAGAAAATTGATCCAATTCAATTGAATGAATAAACTCACAAAAGAGAATTATAGATCAAATACAATAAATAGAGTAATATCACAACGGAGGAAAAAAAAATTTTGTTGAAAACACTAAATTTAAAAACAATTAAAGAGAAAAGAAGGGCTTAAGGCTCTACTAGATTCTGATTATTTGACGTAGTTTGCTCGTGATCCAATTATTTTAACTATTTTGCTCATGACACGTTGACACCCTTAAATATTTTCCTTATAAATAAGATATGTTTTCGTTATCTAGCTTATCTTATACTGAGTATTCCTAACATGTAGTATAAATTTATGAACAAAATGAAACATAGGAAGTATGTAAGTACCATACTTCGTAGTATTGTTTCCAAAGGATGACTTTACGATGGTAATCCAAAAAATGTCCACCACGGACGAATGTGAGCCACTAGTTTTAATATGTTTTAGTTTTTTTCTCCTACCAATAATATCTAAAACAAATCCCGTTAAATTTGTTATATACTTTAGAGTCAACCGGTGCATTTGCACCGACACATTCTAGTCTTATGTATAGGGACAATAGGGTATGTTTGGTAAAACAAGCGGTAGAGATAGTTGTTAGCGATGTCAGCTGTAACGGATAGATGTAGCTGTCTACTAGCTACGTTACAAAATTTTTATGTTTCATTTTATGAATATATAAGTTTAGATTAAATAATGGTAAAACAAAAAATTGTAACTTTCTGATTAGTAACACCCGAGCAAATGCTCGGGGCACAATTCAATCTAGTCCTATA
Organism: Bassia scoparia; assembly: GCA_008642245.1. Taxonomy (NCBI): domain Eukaryota; kingdom Viridiplantae; phylum Streptophyta; class Magnoliopsida; order Caryophyllales; family Amaranthaceae; genus Bassia; species Bassia scoparia. Next base: position 3,620 of record SNQN01009626.1, read on the forward strand.
TATAATAGAAAAGTTGATTATGATGAGAGGTTCTCAAATCCGCAATCCAGTCTTTATGTGCAATCCCGGGTGCAATCCCTCCTAAATTGCAATTCAAAATTTTAACCCTACCACAAAATTTTAACCAGATTATAAGCAAATTCGCGTTAGGACTAGTTGAAAGACATAGATAAACCTACAACAGCACTAAGGCTTCATTTCTAGAGTTATAGAAATGGACTGAAATAAACTGTGAACATCTTTTCACTTTGCCATGATGCCCTGAGCTTGATTCTCCTGTTGCTGCTGGAAGTTGAGTGGCCTCCCGAACTGCGCGATTTTTTTTTATATGGTTTAAGTTTATACGTAGAAAGTAAAATATTCAATCATATAAATTAAAGATAAGTTGGATTTTTACAAATTATAAGTTATTTATTTTCCTTAGTTTTTTTAATAATTCGTTGCTTTTGCACCCACATGAAAATAAGGAATTCAATTAGAACTCACTCACTCAAATGAACTTTAAAATGACCCGGAACAAACCCAATTACTCCGTAATTGTAACCACCTCACGCTTCTCCCAAATTCACTCCCTCAAAAAACCCACAACACTTTTTCATGTTTGAGGGGTTTCGAAATTCCAATAATAATTATTGATAATAACAATTTTCCGACATAACATGTACTCGTACTTAATTAATTGCAAGTCTAGAATTTCTAAATACAATTGATAACAAATTATGGAGTAGAAGAGTTCCTTCTACGAAGTACAAACCGATTTTACATAGAAGATATTTTTTTATGGAAAAAGAAACCAATAAATCTAATTGTCGAAAATAGTGACTTTGAACACAAGGCGTCCAGTTGGTGCCGCCCTTGGGGGCCTTGGGGGAATTGGGCGCCCCATTGGGCGCCTAGGAGGATTCGGGGTAATCATTTCAATCATCTCAAAGGCGAGTACAGCACCAGAATGCACCATGTTGGCTTGAAGAAACTTTTTGAACCCACAACCAAGCTTGCAACCGCATAATTTTCCATTACTACTCTTGTAAAAACGAACCAACATCTGCCACTGTTTTCCGTTCATCACAATCGAAGTAATATGTGTGTCCTTACTAGCGTCGTGGTCTAGCCATCGCCTAGCAAAAGTCAACGGGATACTCTGTCAAACAAAAATTAAGAGATGTTAGTCATATCTCTATTATATAAGTGAAAGGGGGAGGAAGATGGTGTCCCCTTCAAAAACCCCAAAATACCCTTAATGAATTTATTATTGAAAATCACAAAAGAAAAAAAAATTAAAACCCTTTCCTTTTTCGAATTTGTCATATTAAAGAAACAAGTTAAATATGGCATATGCATTAAATATCATTAAGGGTCATTTTAATATCTATTGGGATCTACATAAAATATCTATTTTACCCTTAATGAGCATGTATTTGTACTTCTCGTAAACTATTTTATTTGTTGTTCCAATTAAAAAAAATGCACTTGGACATGCACTTAAATTTATTAATGACCAATTAAATCAATACAAAACTCACTTAAAAAAGATGAATAAAATGATTTTTAAAAATTTATATACTTATTGAAAATTAGAGGATCAAGTAGTAAACTATCATATCTCATACTACTTATCACAACATTATATTAATTTGTCAATAACTAGTGCATAATATTATTACTTTAAAATAATTAATTTTTAGAAATACCATAATAATTTAGTTTTGCACAATAATATACACAATTCATTACTAATTAATTAGAAATGATGTTCTTCCGCTTCACAAATAAAATCTGCTCTTCTACAGAAACAATTTTACATATACAGGCAATCACCACATATTATATATGCATATCATTCAGAGAATAAAAAAGATTCTACGCAGTATTAATTGCATTTAATTGACCAACAAAATAAAAACCAAAAACTTATATGCATAAATTTGCCCAAACTAAAGAATTAATCCAATCAACTTAATTGCCGCCAAATATTCAAATGCCATAAAAAGAACAAAAAATGAATGCTTGATAAATGAAAAATCATATTGTTAATGAGAACTCGAATTTTAGCCACATTAAAAAAGTTTGATTTTATATCATATTCAATGAGAAAAAAAAAAGAGAAAATAAAATTTAAGTGTTGCATAATTAAATATCCAAATAAACCACTTCAAATGTCATAGAAATGTTAAGTTTAAAGTTCTCGCACGCTATGCATGTACGCATTAAAATACTAGTGTAATTAATAAAAGATGATTTGCTAGACTGTGATGCAAATATCGAGTGTTAGTGTTATTGTTACCATAACAACCCTCATAATGTACTGGTGGTCATGACGACATGAAATTGAGCACTAACAGTTCATCTCCGAAATGAACAAAAAACACTCATTCTTATGCCTATTGTAATTTAGTCAACTTTATTTAGTAATCACATGTATTAGTAAGTGAACAAATAGGACAATAATATACAATCACAATTACAAAATGGCAGGAATAAAGCATATTGGTTCATCTCGGAGATAACCAATAATTCCCCATGAAATTGCTACTTTGAGTTGGATAAATAACAAGCAGCCCCCATTGAATTCTCTCCGTTTGAAGCCAGTAGGGCATCTTACAATCTTTTTTCACCATTTTCCTGATTCCGGTCCTTTCCCACTTCTGGGGCGCTTGCTGCATCCATTTCTACTAAATACGACAGTGTGAAAACAGAGTTGCCATATAGGTTGTGTTAGAATCTCCAATTAAATTTCGTTCTCTTTCACAAGTCTACCCACCCATGCTTAATGCATATGATTGTACCACTTCGGTACCATTTTATAATTTCATAATTAATAAATCACACACTCATATGTGTTGAGCGGCGAATCTTCACCTCCGGATTGACATCAACCAGCATATTTGTATTTGTCTGGATAGCTGCAATGAGTAATAATGAATATAGTTAACGAAAACCATTAATATAGAAATAAAACATCAATAATCAATAATTCATATATATATATATATATATATATATATATATAATATATATATATATATATATATATATTATATATATATATATAATATATATTATATTATATAATATATATATATATATATATATATATATATATATATATAATATATTATATATAGTCAGGATCCAGTGAACCACATGTTATATGAAAACGTGAAACCAAAATCAGTGATACATCATTTACATTTAAGGAGGTAATACAAGCAGAATGCTGGACACAGACTTTCAGTACTGTTGTTAGACAATCACGGACCCATTTAAACTTCAATGTACTCCAGTTGAAATACACATATAACATAGATTAAATCGTGATCGTCCATCTCGAAATTCTACGGTCAGATTAAAAGTTTTAGTTTTCACCAAAGTTTGTGTTTTCACATGATCACATATATATATATACTATAATATATATAATATATTTATATATATAATATATTAATATATAATATATATATTATATTATATTATATAATATAATATATATATACTTCATCCGTTCAATTTACTAGCAACTTTCAACATGTTCGGACCTCTAGGCAAGAAAAACCAAACCTTGTGAAAACTAAAAACTTTTAATCTTGACCGTAGGATTTTCGGAGTGCCATCACGATTTAATCTATATATTTATATACTTGTATTCAATCTGGAGTACATTGAAGTTTAAAGGGGTACACGTGATTGTTCAACAACAGTAACTGAAAGTCTTGTGTACCCCTTTACTGCTTGTATGTACCCCTTAAAATGTAAAATTATCCAACTTATTTTGGTTTTCACGTTTTCATATAACATGTGGTTTTCACTGGATCCTGACTATATTATATATAAATATATATATTACACCACTATACATACTCTACTATATTAGTGCCACAACTCCGGTGTAGACAGTAATGTACCACGTAAATTTAATAATTTACTTTAATTTATCAATCTGTCAAAAATGATTTAGGCTTAAAAAATACACTTTAATAAAGATAACCAAACATTAATTAAAATATTTGACTGTTCTCGGTAAAAGTAGTGTGAGAGGTAGCTATTAGTGTCAAACTGTCAATTAATAGCGGTTGAACTAGATTCAAGTAGCGTATTAAATACTCCATATGAGTGTTTGGTAAAAGTAGCAATTGAAAATTATGCTATCATTAGATAATAGTTTGATGAATTCATGCGTCTGTATAACATATTTTATCATACTTATTTATTTATACTAGGTATATTGCAGGAATAATAATTTTTATCAAACTTGTATGATTAAAATTTTGACATGACATTTGAAATTTTCATCACTTTAATAATACACATTGCAATGCCATGTTTTATTAAATATATTTTTTGAATTTTTTTAATAAAAATAATAGTTAACATTAGTATTATCGAAGGAATAAGAATCAGATAGATAGAAAATAAGGATAGTAGATGAATTTAATTCAAACATTTACTATAATATGCATATATGTATATTTATATATATTATATAATATAATATATATATATATATATTATATAAATATATATATATAGCATATATGTATATAATATCTATTATATAAGCCAAGGGGAGCAATGGTCCCCCTATGAAAGTCCCTTATACCCTTAATGAATTAAATTACATTGTTTAAAAAAAATTATATTTATTTTTACTCTTAATTGTTAATTTCCATAAATATTATAGAGCAAGTTTAAAATATTTGCATTTGAAATGTCAACTATCATACTCCGTAATTAAACAATATTTAGAATGATTTTCTCTTTTTATCAATAATAACTATAACAATGAAACATTGCATAAGGTAAGTTACACAATAAAAGAATTCAATTGACAAGATAATTTATATGATTGACACAAAGAAGAAAAATGTAAAACTGAGAATTTCATATTAAAAGTTGGTTTACTAATCAGATTATATTCCACGAATCATGATACCATACTTAGTGGACCTACTGGAAAATTTAGTTAATTGTATCATACAAACCGTCATCTACTCTTTCGTATAAAATTGTGTCTACCAAGTATATATTTCTAATATTATTATTTGCTAATCTTTTATATTTATTTAAGCACGATGTTTTTTTCAACATATATTTTTTCTTGACATACGTTATATATGAATAACAATGAATGAACAACTAAAAACAAGAAATATTGATATAAAAAAAATTATAAACATTTCTTCTCTTGACACATACTCACGCACGCATCGCTGCAAAAATACTAATACACTATATATAAGGAAATTTCTTTTGTAGCCAACTTTTGTGTATCTCAATGGAGTACAAATTTTTAAAATCTCAAATATAGGTATCAGTTTTGTTTAGCTATCTCAACCATGAGTATCATTCACATAATCATATCCGTTAATTTGGGTTTTCCCGTTAAGTTCATTCTTCTTCTTCTGCTATTTCCTTTCTCCATCAAACAATCCATCTTCCATCAACAATCTCTCTCCATCAACAATCTGCTACATCCATCCATACAATCCATCTCCACAACATCTGTACATCCCTCTCCTCATCAAAAAATGTCCCAACGAAAAATCAGTTAGGTTTTTTACTGGAATTTGTATCAGATCAATCAAATCATATTAATGATTTAAGCTTGGTTATCTATCTAATTTTTTATTTTTATTCAATGGAATTGTATAGGGGCATCCTAATTTTCCTAAATCTACTATTTGTTTGAATCGTGTGATTAGTGATTTTGGGGGAAGAACATGGGGGTTTCATCAAAGTAGGTCAAAACGCAAATTTTTACTCGAACTTGAAGAATTTAACAACCATTTAACCGACCTGGGTAAATTGTGCAGTTTTATCAACTCATTGTGGCAAAGATGACAAAAAGGAGGAAGAAAAAAATTGCAACAATATCGCAACAGGAGTAAAACAGAGGAAAATAGGCATAAAATGAAAATGCGTGTTCTTATCATGCACTTCATGTTCTTCTGCTTCATCGTTTTCAAGGTATGTATGAGTAAGAATAGCAAGAAATTCCAAGATGATGGGATGAAACGAACGGTTAAGATAGCTAAACAAAGTAATAGCAGGAAGAAGAAATAGCAGGAACTTAACGGCAAAACCCCAAATTAACAACTTATATGTGATGATACTCATGGTTGAAATAGCTAAACAAAACTTATACCTATATTTGGGATTTTTAAAAACTTGTACCTACCATTGGGATTACACAAAAGTTGGTGCCTACCAAAGGGAATTCCCCTATATATAATTCAAAACAAATATTAAAAAGAAATAGTGGAGTAAATATAGGGAAAAGGTAAAAAAAATTATATTCAAATCATACAAAATTGAGTTGAACGATAGTTTATTTTTTAGGATTATACGCTACCCAAAAGCTACATCTAGCTTTATCCACTACCCAAAAACTAGTAAACTACCCATCCAAACACCATTACGAGGGGAGGGCATGAGTATATGGTACTTGGTCTGAGGGGAGGATTTGTTGAGGATTGAACAATCCAAGTCCCACATGAAAGAAATAGGGAGTTGGAAAGCTCTTTATTATGGTTTAATCACCACACTAGTATGAGGCCTTTTAACGGACAATATCATAGTAGTGTGTGCGTGAACGTTTGACGCCGTCACAACATTAGAAAATACAAAAAAATATAAATGTTAAAACACTTGGAAAGAATTTAAACAAAGTTAAAAGGAGTTTTATAAAATACAATAATTTGGTACACAAACGGCCATAAACAAGTAAATGCTGAAAGCACCAAGTTCACAACTTTCAAATCACCAAGTTAACCGAACGAATTTCATAACTAGTCCTCGAAATAGGTAGCCTTGAACACGATAGGATCAGCTGGGGCAATCATCTCAAAAGCAAGCACATCACCACAGAGGACCCCAATGTCCTGAAGAATTTTTTTTATCCCACAACAGAACATGCAAGAATAGACCGTGTCATTCTTCTCATAAAACCGAACTAACATCTCCCACTTTTTCCCGTCCATTTCAATCAAAGCATGTTGGTCCATACGAGCCTCATACTTCAGAAGAAGGCGAGCGAATCTCAATGGGATTTTCTAGCATGATGAGCAATAAAAATGATAAGTTTTATGAGATAGAAGGGAAGTGAAATAAAAGAGACGTAATTCTGATGTTCAATAACCAAAAAAAAAAAAAAAAAACTACTTCCTATTATTAAGGACCCCCTAAAATCACTAGCACAATTACTGGGTAAAGGCGTAAAGCCACTAACAAAATAACAACCCAAAAATTACAAAATGCAGCTAGTCAAACTTTGAAGGATAATATCCAACAAAAAATAGTTTTGTAACTATTTGACATGTCACCAGTTAGATTGAGTACAGGGATAAATAAAAAATGACGAGATTTTTTTATTAGGTAAATAACCTTTAATCCATGACATTGTTAATATACGATGTATGTTAACCAAAACACTTGGATCATGTAACTTCAAGTTTAAATTCTCATAAGCAATAGATTAGTCTCACCATAAAACCGTTCAGGTAGTTACTTTTCATGAGAACCATGAAATTTTCGTGCTTTGAGTTAGACAAGTAACAAGCAGCAGCCAATGGACTCTCCCCACTGCTCTGTAAGTAGGCAGGTTTCCTTCCTCTCTTGTTCATCCACTTCTTAAAATGCGGGTAATTTCCTACTTTTGCAATCTCTTTGTTGCATGCATTTTTAACAAACACACTTAGTGTGAAAACTGAGTTTCCATGGTAGGTTAGTGTTAGAAAATCACCTTTCACTATTCCGTTATCCATCACTAGCTTAGCCCACCCTGCGTCAAATAAATAAACCACTTTATGGTTTAGTTTCTTTTTAGTAATTGATACCTGCCATACTTGATGTGTATTATGACGGCGAATCTTCACTTCCTCTTTGCAATCAACAGTCTTCTTTGGGAAGTTACCGGGTAGAGGCTGAAATGTGAAAAAAGAATACTTTGTAAAAAAAGATGGATGAGCATTACTATAATTATATTTTACGAGTAAATCTCAGCTATTTATTATTTGATTCTCATCATTAATGACTTTTAATGAGTAATCATACAATAAATAATCTACCGTAAAGCACCAAGAAAAAAAACGCCGATGAAAGAAGACATGAATTAAACTTCTGCATGACAAATATGCACCATAATTTCTGCAGTTCTGTAGTTCTGTATGAATATATTGTAAATCAATGATTTCCGAAGTTCTAATTATATTCACCTTTTGAATCAAGAATTTAACTGACATAAGAAGTAAAACCGTTTACATACCATATGATGCAGGCGTCGTTCGTTAAAGGTAATCACATCGAATGACCATGGCAATTTGAGCTTTGACGCATTTGGACTCGTTTCTCCCTCTTTCATACTTTTGCTCCCGTTTCCCCTATCCATTTTTATGCTTAAATTAAAGTTTATTATTAAATCACGGCCTACTTCTTCCATTATGGTCGAACTAAGGATTTTTAAGTGCAACAAAAGGAGAAAGGGTAAAGTTACACAAAGTGTAACCTTGGGCCACTTAAACAAAGATGCCATTGCATTGTATTGTGAATTTGTGATTGGTTTATTGCAAAAGGGTCCACAATAATAAGTGCTAACCACCCATAATTAATAATTATAGTAATATATGTAATATAATAAAATAAATCTTGTTAAATAGACTGTAATTATTGTAAATATATTAATATTTTGTTTGTAACAATGTTTTCTTAGATTATAGTTATAGTTAGTGACTCATAGTTTGCGTCAAAAATTATTTGCGGTTTAATTTCATTTTTTACTCGAATTATACGCTGAAAAGATGTATTTCTTGTACTTCGTATTAAGTTTGGCTAAGGCCTAAGGGAATGTTGAATCGGAAAGTGTTTCTATTGTTTAATTTTTTTGTCAACATTGTTAGTTGTTTATTGCCTCATACAAGAATATATTGAGCAAATCTAGAAATTTTATAATTGGGATCATTATTCAAAATAAGGATGACAATTTGAATATAAGAGGGTCATGAAATAATCTCAATGAATAAAAGGAATTTCAACTTATGTTGTATTTCGTTTGAATTGGGACCCTAGCAAACTTGCATTAATTTTGATACAATACACGTCCTTATTAATAATAAATGATCCTCATTTGTAATAATTTACGTACAACCAGTTAGAGAATTTAATATTTATTTTGATTATGTTTACAAAATGTTGAAATGCATGCGTACATGTTTTCCTCTATTTCATGTGAAAGTGGGGGAAATTTAAGTTGGGAGGATGTTAAGCTGATTGCATCAGGCCCGGCCTGGGGTGGGGCGAGCAGGGCCACGCCCAGGGCAGAAATTTTAAGTTTTGTTTCAGTTAAAAGGAGTATATACATTACTGAGACCAAATGTACAATATCATTCAACCTAGCTCAGTGGTAATGCGTGTTGGAGAACTTTCCCATGAATGGGTTGTCAGGGTTCGAATCCATGACATTTTTTTAAAAAAAGTGTTTATTTGATTTGTTTTCTCCTTTATCTATTGTATTTTTTCACTCCCTTTAATTTGGATTTCGAAGTCTATGTTAATCCCCATTACTTCGTCTTTTTAATCTACATTCAATTTCTTATTAATATTTTTAATAGAATCTTATTAAAATTTACCATAAAAAAGTTGTCGTGTTCAATTCTTTTAATATAAGGGCAACATGTTTTATTCTAATATGATATACTCTGTAATTATTTTTTTACTTGGTTAAATTTGTTTCGACATTATTATGTAAATAGATGTTTATTTGTATTGAATTTTTTGCTTATAAACTATTTAATTACGGATTGGAGTTTTTTTTAAAAAAAATATCTTTTACAGCTTTTTACGTGAGGTGTACATCTAATTTTTTCTGGGGTTTCCCCTCATTTTATAGAATATGAAATAATGATATTATTGTATATATATAAAAAATTACTTTTCAATACATTAATTTTTATAAGAATATGCATAAGATATTGTAAGTAGTTAATGTACATTGTACTATATTTATCTTTTAAATAAATTTTTTTAAGGTAAAGTAATTTATTTTTAACATTAAAATATCTATACTATTTCCTTGTATTAAAATTATTTTGACATAATTTGCTCGTTTAACATTATATTTCTTCTAAATAAATGAAAAGTAATTATGTGCATTATTTATTACAGAAAGAAATTTACTGACCTATATAATTTTTCGAATAAAAATGAAAATATTTCCAACTATTTATGGGGCCCATATTTTTTTATGGGGCTAAAATTCTCGACGGCCTGATTAGCTCATATGTCGTTACCTATAAATATGTTTCATTGAATCATTGGACTAAATTTGATGATTAATACATAGTAGAAGAAAAAAGAGGGAATGAAGAGAAAGATTTATGGGAGAAAACAACACGGTTTGAGTTCCATTGAAGAAAAAACGACTAAGTTTACAGTTAAATCTACTTGAAGCACAGAAAGTGCATCTTCGGGGCGATGGAAATATTTTCATAGTTGTGATACTTCTAAGGTTTTGGTATCTTCGACTTACTGAATCATCCATTAAGTAAAGAGTGTGCTGTGTGATTGGTGAGAGAATAAACAAGAATGTCGAATGACTGAACTGCACTTCAAAAGGTTGTTCGAGGCCCGATTCTGATATTTGTGATATTGGTGCATGACAATTTCAGTGAGTTTGGAGAGTGTCGTATGTGTGGTGGAGAGTTGGTTATCGTCGATGGTATTTCATGGCAGGAGTTCAGTATTTCATTGATAGTTATGGAGGTCAAGTGGTCCATGAAGATATTGATTGGCCATGGAGAAATTAATTGAGGCTAGAATCTACATGAGAGAGTGGCAAGCTTGAAAAGGCGAGTTCCGTGATTAACTACATCCTTTTGTATTATGAGATTGCAATGTCAAATGGCTATTATCATGTAATGATTTACATATGTTAAAATTTTGATGTATTATGATTAATATTATGAAGTTTTATATTGTTTGTTTATCAACTATAATGAAGCATTATTTTTTCTAATTTACTTTTATCACTTAAAACAATTGTTTACAATGAACCGTATATGGAAGTCGATATTTTTTCCACTGTCTACTACACATCGGCATCCTAAGTGAAATCAGTGCTGCTGCAAATACAATTGATTTCCCATGATGGCTCCCAACAAGAGGAGAATGGCAATCGTACCTGCATGAGAATTATACAAACATTATTTTTGTGACGACGACTAATATTTCATAGAAATTATAACATCTACACAATATAAACCGATCCATCTTTTGCGACGTCTTAATATTTCATAGTAATATTTAAAACATCCTACACAATATAAACCGATCCTAATACTTTTGCGACATCTAATATTTATAGTAATAATATAAAAATCCTACACAATATAAAATCCTAATTTTGTGAATCTAATTCATACTAAAATTAAATACTCTACCAATAAACCGATTCTATAAAATCAAATTAAATTAATACCTATTGCACAAAATCTCGTGTCAAAAGTGATCACATCGCAAATTCTTTGAACCTCGCTACCCTTGCATCAGACCAAAAGCATTAAGCAACCTGCTTCTTCGTCCCTCTGAAGGCATAGTAAATTCCAGTGTTGTTACTCTTGTTGTATTGAAATAATTTTTGAGCAATAGCGTGCCTGTGAATTCGAGCCTCACGATGTTGCTTATTAAACGGTATCCATGACATCCACTTTCAACTAACAAGGAATTGTAGCTCTTGTTTATAGGTAATACCAGCTTTGTCGTCACACTTATTTTATGTGCGGTTGAATCATCGACGCAACGATAATTTACCATAATTCGATCTATCTTTTGGATCGAGTGGTGATTGTGCTCCAAATGAAACCCTTTAACTATTGGGGAGTGATGCATCCAAGTCCCTGGAGAAATATAAGCAAGAGAGTGCTTTAATATGAGCTCACACACATTTATATACAAGGCCTTTTGGGAGGTGCCCAAAAAAAAGCCGTGAGGGTTAACCCAAAGCGTACAATATGGTTTTGTGTGTGTGACACGGTTCGGCGGCCTACATTAACAATCATTTTCCCATTTTCAATTCTGCCTTCAACAAATACTTTGCAACCCTGTACCTTGACCTCGCTTTTTTGGGACAATATTGTTATTGTGTGTGTGAGCACGGTTCAGCGGCCTACTTAACAATCAATTTTCCATTTTAATTCTGCTTACCAATAAATACTTTCCACTGTCACACTTGACCTGCATATTTTTCCTTCACGTATGCATCTAGTCTGATCCTTTCCATCATGTGATACATTGGTTCATTTGTTCCGGTACGAGTAATTCCCATCTCCTTATACTCCTTCAAGAGTGTAGTTGTCCTTGAAAATAATGTGAATCTATTACGATAAGCATAGTCATGACAAAATATTGAGACTCATACAAGATTTTACACTTTATCCCTAAGATTCAGTTTGATACTCACATTTAAAATATCTTCAAACATATTTTAAGGGCTTCTACTCACTACAACTAGAACTAATAAAATAATATTATGTAGTTAGGTGAGGGCTTCACCATTATTATCTTTTACCCTTATAATTAAAGGTGGATAGTTTACTCGATGGGTAAACAGAGTTTTTTCTAGTCCTAGTGTGAGTTTTGTGTTCCAAAACTCACTTTGAGAGTCCCTTAGTCTTACATTACATTATTGGGTGAGACTCACCCAAAACTCCCGTTTAGACTCACATTGAGAGTAGCGGGGAAACATGCCCGTAGTCAAGAATTTAGGAGTACAACTTTACAAGTATGTAGCACAAAACAAACAAACAATGTGAGTCAAAGACTTCAACCAAATGAATTTATCTGACATTCATACATAAAAAAAGAGTAACATGACTTACGGAGTATCTAATATCCATGAAGTACGGAGTTCAAGAAAAATAAATTAGAACTTTAGAAAAATAAAAATAAAGTAACATGACAGAAATTAAAAACTGCTCCGTACATTAATTCCAATATTATAAATGAAAAATAACATTTATATATATATAATTAGATTCCAGGACTTAAATCGTTGAGAACCGAACTACCTTGAGAGTTACTCCTGGCTCAATGGGTAAGAGTTCAAATGTGATGATGTTGCCTTCACGAACTGTAGCGGCGGTGAAAAATTCCGTCAATCCAGTAGTTAGTCTGCAGCTGTATGGTGTTAGCTTATAGTTGTTACATTTGCCGCCCTTGCGAAAATAATTTCTTGCTGTGACCCCCCAAACAGAAACTAAGCCAGCATTCATCATATGTGGTGCGTGAAGTGTCACCTGTACCGATTTTCGATCCTTGTCTCCTTTGAAAATATGACGCATGGCGAAAGGAAGGTTCATATAGTCTGCAATGAATTTTGATTAAATATCCTAACACAAATATAATCATCAATTTAATAATCTTAAAACATTAATAATATATACCGCATTATTTTTAACCAAGTAGCTTCGATTAATCAGTATCTTGCAGTTGGGGTAGGGTGAGTTTGAGAGATAATTATCCACCCCTGTTAGCATCTCGGCGATTGAATAATCTATTAACCTACTCTGTTGTCCTCGGAAGGGATTTGGTCCTTGGGAAATTGACTTATATGCACCCGTCTTATTGAATAGCCTCATTGTCAGCACTAAGTTGCCTGGATATTTAAAATACATGAGATCTCCGATTTCGATTTCGTTCGCAGCTCGAAACAAATCCCAACCATAACAACCCAGAAACTCCAAAGTAACAGAACCATCTGCATGAAACACCCTAGTACTGCCAACATTCCAGCACAAGAATGTTTCAATCCTTCGAATTTTGACCACGGGTTTCATGTCCCAAAAGTGCGGGGTGAGATGGAGAGGAAGTGTCTACATACATATTGCAGATTATAGAATAGAAAATTAGCGAATATTAAATCAAAAATTTGAAATCAGTACGTAAACAATAATATTATGAAATGATGCAACTTACCAACTTGTTCTCGTCCGTCAGTGCCATTGTGAACTTAATCATGTGCCCCATTGTCGAAAATGAAGCAAAAGAAGGGAAATATTTCCAGGCAATTGTTCAATTATTTATCTCAACGAATAGTGGAAAAAAATTGAGGACAAATATGCTCCACTTGCACCTTCGTAGAGAACTAGAGATGATTCTCAAAACTCATTGAAAAAGGTCTTATATTTTATTCCGAAGAACCCTATCTGTTTTATTTGTCGAAGTATTATATTTAAATATTTTTTTATAATATATTTGTAAAAAAATCATATATTCACCAATAAGATATGAAACGTGTGTCTTGTCAAAAAAGAAAAAGAATAGCTCTCCCTAAGAAATAACCAGATAAGTTTAAAGTTTGTAGAAAACCAAATGTCTAAAGTTCACACATTATGGATTGGCGGAAATTGGTATTTCACCTCTCGTTAAAAAGAAATTTTGGTATTTTCCACAACAGAATATTGGATGTGTATGTAATAAGTTTATTGTTCTTCAATAAAAATTTAAGTATGCTCTAGTTGAAGTTGAAGTGGTTAATTATCCTATCGGGCACAACAAATATTTCCTTCTTTCTTTTTTTGCATCCTTTTTCAAATGGCACTATTCACAAATTTTTTTGGAACAAATTTGTGACTTTTTATATATAAGGAAGTTTATAGTCATGTGGGATCTTGTTAGATTCATCGTAATGCATAGATTATTAATACTTCCTCCGTTTTTTATTAGATGACCCAGTTTCTATTTTAGGAAATTTGGAAATAGTTATCCCACTTTGATTTTTTTCCCTTTCAAGACATGGGGACCACAATAAATTATCATATAATCCCACTTACTTTCTACTTTTTTGGAGTCCACAATCTCTTTCTCTCTATCTCTCTCATCTATGGGTCCCATATACTTTATTAAATTACCAATCTACTCACCTAATCACTTACACCAATATTTTGTCTCAAAAACCACAAAACCCAAAGTGGGTCATCTAAAAAAAACGGAGGAAGTATCTATTTTATATAATTTTTTATTATTTACAACTATAGATATCAGACTAGCAAGTTGTGTATTGAGGGGAATGAAAGTTTGGTGGATGCAAGTAAAAAAATTATTCTTACCGTTTTTGTATGGTAGACTTGGTAGTGATATAGTTCTTTGTATATAGTGTTATTAATGGTGTGTTCTTTTCAACTTACTAAACTTATTGATACTTATATGAACTTATTTTGAGAGAGGATAAAGTACTGTAATGAATGAACTGAACTGAACTTAACTGAATTTAATAGTACTTATTTGAATTTATTGGTGCTTATCTGAACTTATCAGTCCTCAGAAAAAGTTGAAAAGAACATGGTGTAAAGGCATGGTGAACAAAGTCTCACTTAATTCATTAGTTACTTTATAAATGAGTTTAATCCCATTATTATCATGGGCTTCTCGTCAAATTCCTAGACTCTTGAGACTCACACCCACAATTCACACTCTTTCAATTCACATATGTTTTTACCTACTTTTTAACTTTTCAGACTCATAAAAGATTTTACCCTTTATCCCAGCGATTCAGTTTGAGACTCACATTTAAAATATCTTCAAACATTTTTTAAGGGCTTGAGTATATCTACCCGGTGGGTAAACTACTCACTACTAATAGAACTAATAAAATAATATTATGTAGTTAGGTGAGGGCTCCACCATTATTATCTTTTGCTCTTATAATTAAAGGTGGGTAGTTTACCCGATGGCTAAACAGAGTTTTTTCCCGTCTTAATGTGAGCGTAGTTTTCCAAGACTCACCTTGAGAGTCTTACCCGGAGTCAGGAATTTACGAGTACAACTGTACAAGTGTGTAGCACAAAACAAACAATGTGAGTGAGTCAAAGACTTGAACCGAATAAATTGGCCTGGTCAAAAATTAAAGGCACTTAAAATTAATGTCACATAGGGTTTGCTTCTTCAAGTGGATGGAGTGTCATAAAAGTAAATAGTTTCCTATACATATTATGTAGTAGACTCTAGATAGATAGGAAGTAGGTTTGTTTACATTACGGGTGTTTACATTAGGTTATTTTAGTTCAGTTCAGGTCTATTCAGTTTAGTTCAGCTCATTTCAGTTCAGTTCAGCTCCGTTTAGTTCAGTTCAGTTCAGTTAAGTTCATCTTAATGATTTTTGCTAACTAATTAATTTTAACCACAAACATTATTATAATTACATTATAACAAGTTTGGGCTTGTAGTTTGCTTAACCATGTTCTTTCTATAATTGAATACAGTAATAGTAAGTTAAATATATAACAATAATTATATCTTAATATAATAATATTTTTATCAATAATATTTATTTTTTAGTTATTTTTTGATATTTAGTAATTTAAATTTTTTAGTTTTAATTCTCATGTTTAAATAGAATATTATTGGTCATAAAATATTACTAAAAATTAACGAGCTTGCTCGGGAATTAACAAGTCGAGTTGGGACTTAATCACAAGTCACAATATATGAATAATTAACAATATATCACATATATATGATAATTAAATATGATATATGAATATTAACATTATTAACAATAACTTACAATGTTAATCATAAGTTAAATAATTCAGTTCAGTTCAACTCCGTTCAGTTCAGTTTTAGTTCAGTTAGTTCAGCTCCGTTCAGTTCCCAGTCAATCATTCAGCTGATCCGTTCAGTTTCACTTGCTTCAGTTGATTTCAGTTAATGTAAACGGCCCCTAGCTTATTTTAGTTTGGTTCAGTTCAGTTTTGTTGTGTCAGTTCAGTTTATCTTAATGATTTTTACTAATAATATTATTTAATTCATTATGAAAGTTGTTTGTAGTTTGATTAACATGTTCTCTTTCTATATTGATACAAGGATCGTAAGTTAAATAAGAACAATAACAATAAACCAATAAAAAATACTTAATATATAATCATTTTAGATTTTTAGTATCATAGTTTATTATAAATAGTATACTAATATTTATAATACAATCGTGTTTCATAACACTATTTAGCAAAATATTACAACTAATAGATATGGAAATATACTAAATTACATAATCAGTTAATTCTTTTTCATCTATCCATCAAATTCATTCATTTCAAGTTGTTGTGTTTGTGAAGAGAGTGAATAGATTAAGCTTTGATAATTGGGTTGATATATGGTTAGAAATGGGCTTGTCCAATCATTTGATATGGCTGTGTTTATTTTTGGAAAAATGGAATTAAATAATCCCAACTTTTGCCCCTCTTCTCAATTAATCTGATCCAAGGTTTATTTCTTAATAATCCCTTTTTAATACTAATCTTCAAAATGATCCCATATCAAAAGTGACCTGTAATTGTAGGTAAAAAAAGATGATTAACTTGTTTGACCCTTCTATTACATTGACCAACCTAATTAACTACAATTACTCACTAATATGCAACTTAACTAATAAATTAAAACTAAAACTAAACAATCATCACCTACCATACCTCTCACTCCCACACCCACCCACTGCACCCCCAGCATCCATCCACCAGCCAGCACCCTCGCCACACCTTTGCCTCACCTCACTCACCCTCAAGAGCCCCTACCGACGCAAAACCCTCACTCACTTCTCACACACCTACATCAACAACCCTCACCGCACCCTAGCACCCTCCGCACCTTCTCACTCACACTCCTGCACCCACAATCCCCAAATCGCAACCACCCCAAACCTCCGTTCTTCATTCAATTGCTCCACCACCATCGTACAACCCTTTCTCCCCTCTATCTCCCCGTGTTCTGTCTCCTCCAACACTTGCGAATTGTTGTTGAAAGTGGCGAGGTTGGTTTAGGGCTGGGTTCGTTTGAGGGTGTGTACGGTTGAGCGGTTGGGTTTTGGTTCGTAGTGGAGGGAGGCAAGGGTGTGCGATTGTCGGTATGGGTACGGTGCGGTGATGGTGAGGGTGTCGGTGAGGGTGAGGTGTTGGGTATGTGTTTGATTAGGGTTGAATGATGGAGGGTGAGGGTGGTAGTGGTGGTCGTCGGTGCGTGGGGAATGGTGCCGTGTGATGTGTGTGGTGGTGGTTTGTGTTAGCAGTGTGGGGCTTAGTGGTGAGGGTGTGCTGGGTTGGGCTGGGCTCGGTAGAGGGTGTGGCTGGGTTAGGCTCAATGAAGGGGAGAGAGGAGAGATAAGGTGAGGGTGGGTTTAGGGGAATTAGGGAAATTAAAAAAGAAAAAAAATAAAAATAACCTGTTGAACAGGTAGAGGGTTAAAAGGATCGTTTTGGGAAGATTAGGTATTAAAAAAGGATTATTAAGAAATAAACCTTGGATCAGATTAATTTGAGAAGATGGACAAAAGTTGGGATTATTTAATTCCATTTTTCCTTATTTCTTGGATATATAAGTAATTTAATTTTTTTTAGTTTTAATTTTTTGGATATTTTATTTTCAAAAATTTAAAGTTTTGTGTTTGTTTCAACCTGAAAATAACTTTTTTTTACTACGGTACTGTTCATGTTGATACATTTAGGTTTTCATGTCCGAACATTAGAGTCTAACCCACTTTTTTTTCAGGTCGTGTTTCTGTGTCGTGGCATCTTTTGTTTGCGTTAGTTTCTGGGGGAGATACCATTCTATTAGGTTTTAGTTTTAACGCAAACGGGTACGAACAGGACACGGTTATGAAAACATGTTGGTTCGGGATGAAAGGGATGATATACTATTGGTTTGGGTTAATTTCTTATTTCCGTGGGTTTAATTTAGGGGGACGGATGATATATACCATACTATTAGGATGTTATTGCGTGTGGATGATATACAAACGCTGACGGGTGCGGACACGACACGGTTATGAAAACACAGTATTGAGGAACGACCAAACCATGGTTCATATTTAACAAATTAACAACTATTTTTCATAAACAGTATAAATGAACTATATTTATGAACTAATAATCATAAATAATAATTAATAATCAATGATATTTTTAAAATATGAAGTACTCTGTATGTTAATAATCATAATTTTGTGATCATGTAATTTCAACTTAAATTTATCACATGCAAATTAAATGATAATGCAATAGATTAGTGTCCGCATAAGAGAGGTGGAAATAAAGAAACATGCATGTGATCAATAACCTTTTTAATGCCTAACCTTTTTAATGTTTAATTTAAGTTCTTCCCTTTTCACCAAAAAAAAGAAAGAAACATGCATGGAAATATGGAATATTTTGCAAATTTTACGACCGGCCGTTTACAATTACGAAAATATCCTCGTCGCTTAACAAGATATAGCCTATAAAACTTCTTAAATAATGGAACAAAATCATTCCTTCTATCATCCTTTACCGTTTATATTCATAGTCTTAAAAAACGTTATGGCCCCTCGTTCCCCTCTCGGTTACAAAATCGTATCTACCACCCCTGCTCTAATATTAAGCAGGAGCTTGATTTCAACCAATTCCTTTATTTTACAGTTAAAACCGTTGAAGGGAAAGAAATATACGAGGAGGTTTCTGACAAAACCCTCCAAGCAATAGTTATGTGTCCTGAAAAAGCTTGGACACCTGAGTTGACAACCATGGTTATGGTTGGGCTTGATGGGGTTGCAAAACATGCCTTCCTACCACACATTGTGGACATGGTTGGTCAGCTCGACGTTATGGATGTGTTCTTTAAGCTGCAGACCGACTTGGCCACATAGTACAACCAAAGTTGCATGTCCCAGGTGGTACCCGGTTTTCTCCGTGACCAAGTGGACCCTAAGCCTGAGTTAAAGCTGGAAGGAACAATCTACAAACTCTGCAACTCTCCTTCGAGAGTTACTCTATGTTGTGCCTCTGACGGAATTCAGGTATTCCGAGTTGGTAAGGGTATTACTGGTCTTAATATATTAATCGCTCAGGGATTAGTTGATGGAAACCCCACCAACAGGTTCCATGTGGTCAGCACTGCCCCTGAAAAGGAGCACAACAAACCTCACTTTCCTGTTGGGTCATCCATTGTTGTGTGGAATGTTAGGAATGCTGCAAGGCCATCTTTCCTACAGAATTTTGCAGAAATAGTTTCACTACACAAACCAGTTGTTGTAGTGATGACCGAGGTGAGGATGTATAGGTGGGGATTTGCTAATGTCGTTGAGGCAATGGAAAGACAGGAATGGGAGTGGGGCATAGATGAAAGTGTGGGGCTTAAAGGTGGATGTGTGGTTATGTGGGACAATCGCAATGTTAAGGGTTATATATTGGTTTCAAACCACCCCTCTTGCCTACTCCTGCTCGTAGCATCGATAGAGGTATGCATGGTTAATCGCAATTATTTTGAAATTTTATTTTAGAACAACAGCAATACTTGTATATTAAAAAGTGTTACAGATTTATAATGAGTTAATATCGACTAACTTGATCTGTATTACATATTTACATGTAGCCTGTTGTTCAGAAAGTGAGCCCTCCCCCTTCCATTATCAGGCGAGGAATGAAGAAAAATGAAGGTAGGGTAGCACTTAGGAAAAGACTATGTTTTCTAGGTCAAGGCTCTGGTCGGGCATAGTGACGAATTGACGAAGATCTTCAACTTTGTTTCTTGTAACTCTCTACTTATTCTACTCCATATCCTTGCGGTTTAGTAGTTTTTTTCATTACGTAGTACTGTAGTACTTGTTTTAATTATTAGTTGTAGACCCACTTGTATAATTAAGGTCAAAGTTATTCTACAATCTCCATGTACTGCTGGATGGGTGTACAAGGTTTTTATTAATTAATCCAAATTAAATATAGGCGGAACTTATTCTATTTTTATTGGTGCAAATGAGGTATGAGGGTTTTCATCCTTAAGGTAACTTTTTTTTTCACCATTTGGGATTTTGGGACCTCATACACAACAAGAAAAACGTGCGCGGGCGACCGTCGTTAGCGACCGATTTTCGGTCGCTAACGTAGGTCGCAATAAATACGTCGCTAAAAAAAATTAGCGACCGAAAATCGGTCGCTAAGCCTTTAGCGACCGATTTTGCGACCAATTTATTGAGTAAGAAATTGGCAAAAAATTTAGAGGAAAATCAGAATTAGCGACCGA
>SNQN01009627.1:0-24652 GCA_008642245.1 Bassia scoparia
GAAACTCAAGTCATCTAGAGAAAAATTGCCTTAAGAGAAAGATAGGATTTCCATCTCTCTAAAGAGCAAAGAACTCTAGAGCTTGTTCTGAGTGTGTAAGTGTTGTAATCTTTTCAAATTTAATAAAAGTCTTTCTTTCAAAAGGGAACGTTATCCTTTCGAACCTTATATCTTGAGCAGTATATTTTCTTGTTTAACAATCCATCATCCACAAACAAAATATAGAAAGAGACTACGGTCTAAGGTAGGAAACGAATTAGATCTGTGCTGTGCTTAATCTAAGGAAGACGGGTCGAGGTTAGCTACCTTTTGTAAAGCCGGAAGCTAGAAGAACGCCGGAAGTTCCATTGCCGACTAAGTTCAGGTATCGGTCAAAACTCTCTATCTGTAGTTATTGTTGCGAAGCATGGTGGGCTGATAAGCACAGAAAGTATATTATTCATGATATAAGTAGTAGAACAGTGATAACTAGTACCGTAAAAAGTCATTAAGTGTTAATCAAGTGTTTAATTATCTTCTTAATTATTATTAAGATTCCTAATTAATGTTATTAATCTTTTAATATTTACTTATTATCTTCTTAAATATTTACTTATTAATCAAGTGTATTATTGTGCTTTTCCAATAATGCCATTCACTAATGTCCGTGAAATTACATAACTGATCCGTGAGAGACCATTAGTTGCCCTACATCAGTGAGTGGTCTATCGGCCCTCCCTGGTTGTTGTATTCATGTCTTCCTTGCAGTTATTGGCCTTGTTTGGCAACCAGCTTTTTAGCTGACTTTTGGCTTCTAACTTGTCAAAATGGTCAAACAGCCAAAAAGAAGTGTTTAGTAATAAATGGCTTGTTAAAAAGCCAACTTTTCAGGCAAAAGCCAAAAGCTACTTGGAGTAACTTCTCATGTTGGCTTTTGGCTTGTCAAATTTAAAATTACATTTTTACCCTTAGTTTACTTATAATTAATAATTAATAATTAATAATTAATAATTAGCAATAAATAATTACTCATAATAATTTATACTCCATAATTGATAATTAATAATTAATAATTTATAATTTATAATTACTAATTAATAATTAGCAATAAATAATTACTCATAATAATTTATACTCCATAATTGATAATTAATAATTTATAATTTACAATTACTAATTACTACTCCCTTTGTTTCTTGAAATTCTTACCATACACTATTTGGGTGTAAAATATGGAAACTAATATAATATGAGAAGTGGGGTTAAAAAGTACATTTATATTGGAGAGAAAAACAAAGAAAATTACATTGTTTAATACACATGAGAATATTGCAAGTGGTATGATGGGTTCCATATGGTGGACCACCACAATTAAAAAAATATATAAAGTTTTCTAAAATGGAATAAAGTGAGAGTGGTAGGAACTTCAAGGAACGTCCAAATGAGAGAAGTGGTAGGAACTTCAAGGAACGTCCAAATGAGAGAAGTGGTAGGAACTTCAAGGAACGTCCAAATGAGAGAAGTGGTAGGAACTTCAAGGAACGTCCAAATGAGAGAAGTGGTAGGAACTTCAAGGAACGTCCAAATGAGGAAAGTGGTAGGAATTTCAAGGAACGGAGGGAATAATTAATAATTAGCAATAAATAATTACTCATAATAATTTATGTTGAACCCTAGTTTTGATGAATGAACAACAACAAAAGGCAAACTCATGTGTTTTGTATATGATGTGTGTGTTAGATGTGATTTACAGGGAATAAGTTTTTAAAGCCTTAATGGAGTGAGGATCATCCAAGAGYGGAAAGGGAGTTCMTGTGGCTTTGAWGATTTAAGAGTTCATGGAAGAAACTCAAGAGCAAGGAACTCGAGTCCCTTGAAGAACTCAAGACTCGAGATCTACTGGTGGAATCATCAGGGTATAATAAACTTAGGATTTTATATTTTAGGTTTATTGTAAATTTGGCATTAATGTGTGGAAGTTTGGCTCAATAAGATATAAGATATATGATCAGGTTTAATAAGTTAATTTTATTAATAGATATAAATTAAGGTTGGTATTAAAAAGATATCCTTATGAAATAAATAAATCTTAATTAATTAAGTTTTCGAATAAAATCTTTTTAAATATACTTAACCAATTTTATCTTGTTAAAGTTAATTTATGAAATTAGGTTTTTATATCTTATGCATTTTAAACGGATTAAAAAAGTGGAGTTTTGGAAAATATCTTTTAACTGGTTTTGAGAAATTTAAGAAAGCATTAACTTGATGAGCAAGGAAGAAATCAGTTGAGAAAATTAAGGAACGGCTATAATGGACTGAAAGATTAAAAACGTGGGAAGTGGACTTGCATGCCAAGTTCCACTAAAGCACTATCTCCTACATAGTAGGAAGTAATGCATAGTGGACATAATGCTTAATTCTCATGCACAAACTTCATCTATAAATACAGAAAAGGAAATCCGTTTTAGATACACTTSAGSAAACAAAAGAAATTGAGTCATTCTAACACACAAGTGCCAAATAAGTTTTAGTTTACAATCGAGTTGTAATTGCTTCAAGTAGAGTTGTTACTTGAAGAGGACTTTGAGTGTTGTATCTCAAAGGGGCTTTGGGTTGAGAGTTAATCCAGAGAGGCTTGTAAGAGAGTGGAGCTTGCAAGAGTTGAGTGTTCAATCAACAGAGGGGTTGATTGAGAGGCTTTCAAGTTCGAGAGGAACTTGAAAGAGGTCTTAGATTGTATTAGGTGTACTGTTGTATCCAAATAAATCTAAGAAGAAATCCTGTGTGGTATCAGGTCACAGTTTTATCTCTTGACAAGTTGTCAAGGAGAGTTTCTGTGTTAATGAAACTTGCATCTCGTGTTTCTTTGCTTTCTAAGTTTTTAATTCCGCAAAAAACTTAAGTTCCCTTAAGTTACAATTCCCCCCCCCCCCCCTCTCTTGTAACGTTCAGTAGATTCAACAATTTATACTCCGTGATTGATAATTAATAATTAATAATTTATAATTACTAATTAATAATTAAAAATCATTAATTAGTAATTATTAATTAATATTTAATAATTAATAATCAATAATTAGCAATAAAATAATTAATCATAATAATTTACACTCCATAATTCATAATTAATAATATATAATTTATAATTAATAATTACTAATTAACTATTGATAATTAATAATTAATAATTAATAATGAAAAATATTTAATTATTATAATTGATAATTTAATCCCTGTAAAGGATCATTAATAATTAATAATTTATAATTTATAATTTATAATCGGAAAATTCCCAATGGTACRCACGAATTTTTGCAAAATCCCAATGGTATACATGAGAGTTTTAAAATCTCACATATAGACATGAGCTTAAGGTATATGTGTGAAACTCAACCAAAATCCACCACGACCACGCTCAAACTTCCTCCTCAGTTGGTGGGGTGGCTGGGGATGGACGGTTGAGTGGTTGTGGTGGCTGGAGAGGTACAATTGAGTGGTTGTGGTGGGTGTGGCGATTTGTGGAAGTGGTTTTGATGGGTGTGGCAATTTGAGATAGTGGTAAGGTGGTTGTCGCTAGGGAGGCGTAGAGGGAGGTGGTTGTGGTTGGGAAGGGCCATTTGAGGGCGGTCGGGGTGGTTTTGGTTGAGTTTCACATATATACACTAAACTCATGTCTATATATGAGATTTTTAAACTCTCATGTCTACTACTGGGATTTCGCAAAAATTCGTGAGTACCATTGGGAATTTCTCTTTATAATTTATAATTTTTATGATAATAATAATAATAATTAATAATCAATTATTACAATAAATAATTAAAGTTACTACAGAGTAATTAGTAATTAATAAAAATAATTAATTATTAATAAGTAATCATTTGTAATTATAAGTGATAATTAATGCGCAATAAGAAAGTATATTAGTGGAATATATAATTGATGTCCATTAATGTAATTTTGCATCTTAAAAGCTAACAATCAACAGCCAAATTTGTTAAACATATTTTTTATCAAATAGTCAACAACCACCAATCAATCAAACCAGTCAACAACTAGCAGCCAACGACGGTTTGCCAAACAAGGTCATTAATTCAAATTTCTGAGATTATGGGGTGTACTCAGTTTTGCAGACTTTTATAATCGTCTGATTAGTTGTATATTTCAGGCTTAAGAGATATCTACACAGGTATTTCAGACATTTGAACTTATTTCAGATTTCTGACAGTATAACATGAGATTTGTATACAACCAGTTGAACTTAATTGATTGTTGAAGTTACAGATTTGTATACTCCCTCTATTCCTTAAAGAAGTTACCAGTCACTATTCATACGCTTCCCAATGCATATTTTGTATCGTTTATATTTTTATTTATATATTTGTAAAAATTATAACAATTGAATATTAATAATGTATTCATCAATCCGAATCAAACAAGACCCCACATGACTATATATATTCTTATAAAATGATAGTTATTCACAAGATTCTCTTCACTTGTGAATAGTCAAATAAACGCATATGGTAGGAACTTTAAGGAACGAAGGGAGTAACATGAAGTAGACAACATATACTGAAACACACTAAAACCAATTTTATTTCACTAAAAATACTCAGTACAGACAACAATTCATGGCCATCTTCATTACAATTTGTTTGTTAAACCAAAAAAAAATGCCATTTTCAGTAAATAACAAACCCCTCAAAACCCAACATCAGTTTGCTAGTGAAACCAAAAAACCATTACAAACCCCTTCAAAACCCAACATCAATTCAATTTCGTAAAAAACAACACCATAAAGAAACCCAAAACTATAAGCTTTTCAATAAGCTTATCTAGGGTTAAGATAAGATTTCGACACCTTCAATTTACACTCCAATTGAGGATTTCAATCACATTTTGGGGGAATAAAATCCCATTGACAAGGAGTAATTGAAGGAGAACAAGAGGTTGATGCGTAAGAATTGAGCGACATTGAACCATTGAAGAAGAAAGTTGAAGAGAGAGAGACTGCACTGAGAGTCACTGAGTGACAATGAGAGGGTCAGATGATATATATCGTGTTTTAGGATTAGATTTAATAAAAAAAAAAGTAAAAGGCTAAACCATGATTAAGCAAAGTAAACGTGATTACTGTTCATAACAAATACTACGAAGTATGAAATTAGAGGGCACATATTAGGATTTAGTAAAACCATGAGTACGGCTTAGAAATCGAGGAAATTCGGGGGCCCATTTTAGAAAAATCCATTATAAATTTTAAAATTTCTAATAGAATTAARTTTTGAACTGCAAAATTCTCACGTTAACCATATGAAAAACTATATTTCGATTTCTAGTTACTAGTAAACTTGAAATTACGCTTAATTTGCATTCTTATGTGAGAAACATTGATTATTTTTAATATTCTAGCAACGAAATGGCATATATGTTATTGTATATTGATAATCTTATTGTTATTTTCGCCATTGATAGAATTTTACGATTCTACGATCCGATTTTACCGACCCGATCCTACAACTCATATCGATCCAAAGTAAGATCCTGATCCTAATAACTTTTTTTGACAGGCTGATCCTAATAACTTTGATCGCATTCTTAATACACATTTTATACTTAAGTTGATTCATGAAGTAATGACATGTGTGAAACTCAACTCTCTAAATATTGCCTAGATATAGATTACTAATACATCTTCCTTTATTTGGAATGTTCTTTAGATCAATTAAGTGTTGAGATAAATTGAAGGGTAATTTAGACTTTTTATTATGTCCTATCTAAATTTATGTATCATGCTCATTGTCGCTAATCGCTATTAATTATAAACCAAGGAAGTAAAATTGAGAAATGAGCAATACTTTGTAATCAGGCACCACAAGGGCAATACCAATAACAATTGATATCAATACAAATAGATATTACGGAGTAGAATATTACAGACCCCTTTACATATGCAATTCCCTTTTCATAAATTTACAAAATATGCACCATACATATAGGCAAAACTTGGTGCATCCAACAATAGATAGCAGTTAAACCAGGTTATAATTTAGAGTTTCTGGATTAATATTCGCAAGCTGCGAGCTGTAAACCTGATAGGTGCTCGATGCAATTGACATTCTTTCACATATCTTATGAGAAGCCTTCATTGTTCAACATGACTATAACTAAATCAGCTGTTCACAAATTTCTAGAAAATATTGCGTTTTTAACCAGTTCTTTAGCAGAAGGTCGCCTTGTTGGATCTGGATCCACCATGGCCTGTCAAAGTAACGTACATTGTCAGACTGCAACTACCTACGTATAAGCATTACGTGAAACATAAGATAGTCACTATTTACAAACTCTCGCAGATCCAAAACAAGCTACATTGACTGAATCACTTTGGAGCTGACACTTTTGCTTGATATAGAATGTCTGCTATCATTTGTGACAGAATTATAGCATTGTCGCATACTCAAAGCACATGGTCACACTACAAAAAGATCAAATATATTTCCATGATTTTTTATAATATATGTACCTCAATTTCTCAAATAAAGAAAAAGTTGATCAATTCAACCAGATTGAACACAAAGACTAAAACTACCAGTCTACCACAAATTTCATTTGACTGAAGTGCAGAAATTGAGAAATATGCAAAAGAAGCTTCAAGAATGACTGGTGTCTAGAATAATATACCTTGAGCAAGTTTTGTAACTGCAAAGAATTGCTAGGAAGAAGTGGTAATTTCCCTTCCCTCAAAAGCTGATGCCCTGCATCTGGTAGTGACGACCCTCGCAGAAGCTCATAAACAGAAACCCCCAGAGAAAAGATGTCAACTTTATCAAGATGATCATACTTCTCGTTCAAGATTTCTTGAGGCATATAGCGCGCATCACCTTCTTCGATTGGCAGGCTACTATCTAACAGTGTAGCACAACCAAAGTCACCTAACTTATAGATACCATTCTTCGCATATATGTTTTCTGGTTTTACATCTAGATGAGCAATTCCTCTTTCATGTATGTATTGCAATGCTTTGACAATCTGCAAACATGCAAGCAAAGGGAAAAGTAATCAAGAATAAATTATAGCTTGACCTCTATCACACACATGAAAACAGAATGGAAGCTGAAGTAACTCAAATATGTAAATAACTTTTTCTCCCATAAGAAGTGAGCACTTGCAAGTTGAATCCCCATCTACAATCATGTTTCACAGACATTTGTGATATTATAAACAGGTCAAACACTATATTTGGGCTTTTATGAAGGTTAAAATATCTAATCAAAACAGAAAATGACACGGGCCGGACTAGAATTAGAACAGGAGGTTATTAGATCAAGAACTAAACCTTATACATACCAAGTAAAGAACAATAAGTAGACTCTAGAAAGGTAGTGAGTTTACAGCAAAGGAAAAGTTACAATGGACTTGTAGAAAGAACACTTCACCATCCAAAGCTAAAAATAAGCAGATGGAAATCTAAGGATAAAGGCAAGAGAGTGATTGCAAATAATTCCAGGGTCTAAAATTATTACCATCATTAAGTGAGCAAGTGGATTCGGAGGGGCAACCCCTGTGTTTCCTGCAAACATTTGTACCCAGAACACAAGGGGTGGAATGATCTTTGAAAATTTACAAAGATTAAGAGTAGAATGCAGGATGTTAGGTCAAGTTGTTGATAGAGCTCAATAATATGGATTCATACCGGGCATACTTTTTGTTGACAATATCCTAGATTCCAGCTAGCTACATAGTTAATCATAGGATATAATAGAAAGTCTGTTTCTCCAAGATGACTATATTAAAAGGTAAAGAAAGGCTTAGGACTCAGTTGAATATACCTTCATTCATAAACTGTTCTATTGGAGTTAGGCTTTCCAAAGCAATTTTGTTGATTGGTTAATGGTAATCCTAGAGGTCATTTCCCTGCCAAGAAAGGACTTGGGCAAGGAGATCTAATGTCATCTTATACCTTTGCTCTGCGGATGGGGTATCTACTTGGGTACATGATGAAGTGAGATTTTAATTTTCATCCAAAATGTGAAAGATTATAAATTACACAAGATATTTTAAGTTGATCTTTTAAATTTTAATGTTTGCTTGGGAAACTCCTATATTTATTAACTAACTAAATTAATCTTTTCCAAATTTATGAAGAGCTCCTAGTCTGATTGCTACCTTAGACAAGAGCTGCATTCATACTTGTGGTCCAACGAACTTGGAGACCGAGGCTATTATGCAAGTTTGTCTCTCATTGATAATCTCACAAGTAGAATTAAGCCCCTGCTGCAAAAAGAATTAACCTATGCTGGGAGGTTGCAATCAGTTAGTTTTGTATTACATGAATTTCAGGCGTCTAGGGCACAAATATTTGTTTTGCTAAAGAAGATTTTGAAATAAGTGCAGACAAATGATAGAATGTTTCTCTGGGTTTGTCAATATAACCCTTCAAGGGAGGAGGCATTAGTTGCATAGGAGTCTTTGTGCTGTCCAAAAGTTGCAGGAGGTCTGAACATCAAGTGTTTGTGTGGATTGTGCGGAATCACGAACTTTTCTAAAGCTTCTTTGGGTTATTTACTAAAAAGCAGATTAAGTGGCTTCGTAAGTTATAAAAAGGATCTAAGATATACATAGATTTATGGAGGTTGACAGGACTTCACTAAGCACAAAACTATCTATAAGGTATGCTTGTAAGACTCTCAAAGTTGACTTCAATATTGTGCCTTGGAAAAGGCTGATTTCTAAGATTATTTATGGCATCCCCAAAGTGTTATTATAAGGCTAGCTATTCTTCACAGGGTTTCCACTAAAGATGAACTTTCTAAATAGCATATGTTTCTGATCCTGTTTGCATACAATAAGGGCAAACAAATGAGTCCATACAAAGAGATGGGTCCTAACCCTAAGTCCCTAAGCCATCATTGAGTTGGCTATTATTATAGGGTTGAATCCCTCAACCTTAATCCATCCCATCTTAAATATGGGCCGGGTTGTATTATGTCACCCAGTCATTCCACATCTTATATCGTGCAAATTTTTGCCAACTCGACATGATTATGGGTGAAAGTGTGAAACATTAGTACATGACAAGCATCTTTAGATAGGTAACCTCTTGCAACCATAATGTTTGTTTCCTCAACAATAATAGCTAAGAAGCTTCAACGAAGTTTTAATTTACAAAAATTACACCAATTCTAGTAAACCTATCAATGCCAAAATGTTATGAACTAATATTACATGGACGGTAGTTTAGATATTTTACAGTAATTTATGTACTAGAATTTGGTAGAATGTTCTAGAGTTAGTTTTAGAATAAATAGGTCCAAGTAGAGTGAAGAATGTTAGGTTGAATGATGAATATTTGAAGTGAAAACTTCTTTGGAGAGTTATGACCTCAAGTCACTAATTTGGGAGAGAATTGAGCCTCTCGAAAGCTCGATATTTATCTTATTGTGTGTAATTTCAGATTATCCTTTATATTATTTCATTATTACTTCTTATTATTCTCTCATTAGTGCATAAAATTAGCATTATTATCATTAGTACTCTCCTGCATTACCATCAACCATGTCAGTTCATCACACAAAATGAAGTCTAGTTACCACAATTGTAGGCACCCAACCACTGAAGCAGGTCACTAACACCATGTAACTTAACAAACCATAAAATGTGTATTCTAGGCGTGACTCTAAGCATAAATTGAAACCACTAAAGCCACACCAACGATAGAAGTAATCATCCAAAAGACAGTTACACCTCACATTCCAAATGTGTATTCTAGGCCTGACTCTAAGCATAAATTGAAACCCCTAAAGCCACACCAATGATAGATGTAATCATCCAAAAGACACTTACACTCCACATTCTAAATTTATAATTTTATTGACATTATGATTCAACGCCCAAATCTAGTCCCAAAAGGTTGGATTATTCAGCATCAAAAGAAAAAATATAAGCATAAGCTTTATTTGCAATGAGAATACCAGACAAAATGTTTCTACATAAATTAATCATGAAAGCAACACTAATTTAAATCCACAGCAGCAATCATGTCTGGTTAGATTGCTTACAGCCTTAGAGTAACATTGCTGATTGCTTAGAGCCTCAGCATCAATCATGTCTGGTTATCAGAATAATGTACCTGGCCAAAAGCTTCCAAAACTTCTTCCTCAGTAAGCGAGTAAGATGAACTATAATTGAAAAGGCTATAGTCACAGAGCTCCATTTGTATGTACAGTTGCTCATTTTCAAACCAAGAAGTGTGATAAGCTACTATGTTTTCGTGAAACCCTGCAATAGATAGAATTACTTCTTAGACCATACACCATTATTAGTCCTAAAGAAGAAGTTGTCATTTAAAAGAGAGACATAAAGGAGTTAAATGTAGAGGGAATTGCTATCAAATATAAGACAGGTCTCAATTAACAAACCTAAAGCGGCCAGTGCTTGAACTTCCATTAAAGCTTTCCTTCTGCAGTAGTCAGTGCAAAGAAACCAAATAAAAAAGAGACCAGACAAATGAATCACAATATAAGTATTTATGGACGAAGAGGCTACCTTTCTGCATCTTGGTTCAATTGTCTAGTACTATATTTTACAGCATAAAGGCAACCATCAATTCTCTTCAAGACTTTATATACACGGCTGAAGTTCCCGTTTCCAATTTGCTGAGAACAAAGAATATAATCAGTATCATTTATCAGAGTTCATTTCTTTTGCAATTCAATAAATAACATTCTGATAACCACTTAGACCTCAATTTCTTGGAAGTCTGCACGGTAGCGTGACATGTTGTCAGCACCAGTAGACGCAGTTCGATAAGCTGAATACAACAAAACAATATATGATCTCATATTAGGCAAAAAAAATTATTAAAAAAAGGACAATAAACCACAAGAAACTTCACAATCCAACATAGATCCGAGATAATAGAGTCAAGTAATTTCTTTTGCAAAGCATCAACTAAAGAAACATCAAGAAGCTGAACCTGAGCATTTTGTTCTCCAACTTCCAAATGGATCCACATCCAATTCCACAGCACCCTTAATATAAGGATTCTTTAAGCAAGGTGGTGGCATAACACGGCAGCGTAAAGCTATAGCTGTTTGCGGGACATAACTGTGACCATTATTTAATGAAATATCTATAGTTTTGTCTGACTTTTGTTCATCCATACAAAGAGTATCTTTTGAGAGTTCCACTGTGTGCTGATGATCCAGCACAGCTGGAGATTTTAATAAGCTGCTGCCTGTGAAATTTAGGTATTCATACAATAACAATAAGATTTACTATGCTTGTGAATTGTAACAAAAAGAAACTAAATGTGTGAACCTGATTTTTAAAAAATCATAAACTAAGTACCATGAGATACTCATTTTATCGATACTTTTTGAAACAATTAAACATAAAAGATTGTGAAACAAGAGATCATGTAACAATAGCATCATGCCATCATTTATTATTCTATCTTTTAGACAAAAATTTAAGGAAATACATCTTACTAAAACGTATGGATAGGGAGTTGAGCAGCCATTTCACTTCTTACATATATGGGACAAAAATTAATACAAAATGGATCTGACCATTGGCAAAAGGAAATCCTTTTAGAAGTATCATGCCCCCTTAAAACCAAGACTAGAAGAGATTTGTTTTTAATAGCCACATCGAGGAGCATTTCCTGGAACACAGAACTTAAAAAGAAAAGAGTTTTGACAAAGTCATCCAAGACACATTCACAACAACATAATAGCCACTTGGCCATCATAAAATTCATATTAAACAGACAAGCACAATATTGAAGGGAACTATAAACTAATACCGTGAGCCACAATAACAAAAATTTGAAAAAGTTTCAGTATTCTTGCAATGTTATAAACCTCATTATGAACTAAGTCCTATATAAAAGGCGTCATGAAATCCATATCAAAACGCTATCACATACACAATTTTTTTTGCATTAACCCTATGTTTGGATTGAAGGAAATGGAGAGAAGAGGAGGGATGAGAAATGGAGGGATGGAATATCATTCATTTGGATAACAAATGAGGAAGGAAGTGAATTGGAGGGGAGAGAAACGGAGGGATTAATTTGCGAGAAATTGATCTCTCAACAATGGAGAGATTTGGAAGGAAAACTCATCATTTTACCCTCCTCTTCTTTTCTCTCCCATTTAGTTATCCAAAAACGTGAAAATGTAGAACACTTTACCTTGTTTCAATCTTTTACTCTTAACAGTCTTCAACTTCTCCGGCGAAGACGGACAAGAGATATTTTCCTGCCAACATAACAGAATTGCTCAAAGTTACATCACCCTAATAACAAGGGTGTAGGAAGCATTATTATTTTTATTATTGAGATAAAATGCCCGGTACCACTCACTTTGTTGCAATCTAAATTGCTAAAAAGATTTTGACATTCCGGGGTAATGTAATCAGGTGTGCTGCAAACAAATTCCCCAACAATCATTGGGAAAAAAAACAAAATCACATCAGAATAGCAAACTCAAATACATAATCAATTTAATCCCAAAATCAGCTGAATCACTCATATCATACAAAACTTAACTCAAATTAGTCATTCTGTTAAATTGCATCAACACAAACCAGCAGCTAAAAATCAAGCAATTGAATAACAAATGAAAACCCAATTCAACATCAAATACCGCATAAAACACAATTCACGAATTCAAATAGAAAAATAAAAAACCGCATTCCCAAAATCAGCTAGAAAACTCATATCAAATAGAACTCAACTCAAATTCGTCAATTCTGTCAGCTAAATAACACTAACTTGCAGTAAATATCCAACAATTGAATAGCAAAATAAGAAAAATCATTTATAAAATAAAATAAATAAATAAAAACCATCAAATACAACACAAAACACAATGAGCTTACAAAAATCAATCAAAGATGCAAGCTTTATCAAATTAACAACCAAAAAAGGAGTAAAACCCAAAAAAAAAATTACCAAAAGAAGTCTTGACTAAGAATCTCAGAACACCCAATATCGGGCACATCAGAATCAAGTTTGGGCAAATGGGTATTGCATAAATCAGATTCGAGATCCTTATTAAGTGGAGCAGAATCATTTTGGGGGATTAAAGACTTAATTTGAGATGGGTCGTTTTGGATGAACAATTGTTGTGTACTATTTTGTTGGTGTTTTTGAGTGAACATAGGAATGAGAGGTCTAGTGAGAGAAAGCTTGCGTTGCTTCCTGGGTCTTCCTGATGAAGATGATGAGTTCTTTCTTTGACCTCTTCTCATTTTTCCGTTTTTTTCTTTTTTTGATAATTGATTTTGTGGGAAAAGACAATTGGGAGTGAAATGAGGAGTGAGAAAGAAGAAGAAGGGTTTTGCGAAAATAATTCGAATTTGCGCGGGGTTGTGAATTGAGCAGTGTGTCAGAACTCAGAAAAGAGTGGTGATGTGATTGGGATGGCAGGAAAATTGGGCCGTTAGATGGAGATTGATCTAACGGTATGTGTTGGTTTGGATAGGACACGAGGGATTTGGTGGTTTTTGTGTGCTTTTTGTAAGCTTTTTTATGCTTTTTTTGTCGCATTAATTGTGGGATTTGGTTCGATTAATACAATGCAATTATTCAAATGACCATATAATCCATATTTTTGATGGCATAAAAAAACATATTTGCTACGGATTAATTGGTATGTTCATTTGTCATTCTACTTTCGGTCTTTTTATCCAATGTTGTTTTTCAAAGGATTTTGCTTAAGAACAATCGTTCTTTGAATCAAAAATTAATAAATTTGCATACAATGTATTTGAATAAGTTCACTTTTTTTAAAAAAAATCTCATTTGATATTAATTTCCTTATAGATTGGTGTACACTATACACACATGAGGTCAAAATATGGTCAAATCAATCAAACAAATCACTTTGCTTTATTCGCTTGAAATTGATGAAAGCCTCCAATAAAACAGATAAATTGAGTTATTTTGAAGAGATGAATTGGGGAAAAATGATGAACTAATCAAAACTAAAGAATTCACGGAAAATTATAGCCGTAAAATACCTTCAGTTGCTATGTTATCCAATGGTCTAGTTGTGTACTTGTGTGAGTGAAAACCTTTTAGTTAAGCTGAACATATAAAACTTCAATTGCTAAATAATCTAAGACCCGTGCAATACATGTACTTGTATGATATTTACTAGAAGTATTCTTAAGATAGATTTCTAAAGTTATGAACTTATAATATAAAATTGCAATTAAATATGTATAGGGGAACTTTTGTACTCCACATTCAACTAAATTCATGTTATCATGGAATTCGGTACTATTCATTGGTAGTGAAAATCTTCTAAATTCCTATCAATGTATAAAAATGAGTATAATCATTTGTATTAAAATCAATCTTACTGTAGAAAATTTATTTATGATTGTGTGTTTATAAAACTTATTATTATAATATTGTATTGTATAGTACGGAATAATAATATTATGATATAATAAAATATATGACTTTGTCAAAATTTTGCTTAAAATAAATATATTTCGTTTAATGTGTTATATTGTGTTGATTGATATTGCAATTTTATAAATAATTATAAGTTATATATTGATAAGAAAAATCTTCTAGAAGTAAGTAAAGATATTTTTATTATTTATTAGCTATTATATAGGTAACTTTACAAAAAAAAAAAGAAAAAAGAAAAAAAAAGAAAAAAGTTATATTAAATTTGTGTGGGGGAATTTTTGTACTCCGATCATTCAACTAAATTCATGTCATAAGGGAATTCGGTACTATTTATTAGTACTGAGAATCTCCTAAATTTCCATCAATATATAAGAATAAGTATAATCATGTGTTTTAGAATTTATTCAATCTTACTGTATAAAATTGACTTACGATTGTCATATGTGTTTTATAAAATTTATTACGATAATATTGTATTGTATAGCTAGAATGCATGGATACCCCATTTCGGTGGAATATCCCGTATCCGATATCGATACGAATCATACGATATATACCGATACAAAATTGGATACGATACACAACTTGATGTGTCCGATACATGTTTTGAAGTATCCTTTTTGTTTTTATATTTTTGGATATAGGATACACGTCGTATCATATGGATACTTCATATATCTWTTGTTATTTGGCGTATCCTTATTGAATAGCAGTGGACTTTTCATTAGACTAGAAGGCCCGAATAACAAAATTATCTACTGTGAGTCTATAACTTTGTGAAGTCATGATTTCTCACAAAATCAAAATTAGGTATAAAAAGGTTTACTACAATCTGCCCCCACCACACCCCCACCCCAACGTCAATGTATCAATGTGTTAGTAATTTATGTTATAAACTATATACTTCGTAGCTACATATATAACAACTTAATAAAATCATTTAATTGTTTACATAATCAAATAATGTATGAATATGTACTCCGTACGTAATTCTTATTTTGATTAATTGATAATAAATAATATATGATTTTGGAGATGTGAATTATGTTTATATTAATATAATTTATGAATGTATGATTTAAGAGTTTTCATTTTTGTTTAGTTAACCTAATTCTTTTTTTAAAAGTTTGAAACTATTGTGGAGTAGAGTGATTACTTGATTAAATGATTAATTTATTGAATTACAATTGTTTGATGTTTTGTTCGATTTTATGTTATTATATTTTGTATATATTACTTAAATTTATTATTATCCTTTTTATGAATTTTTTTAAAGATTATTTTGTAAGTTTCCTTAACATAACTATATACTATGAATTTTATTTTGCCATATCTCATATYTTTCCTGTATTCGTATCTGTACTCATATCCAAATCCATGCAACCTATAGTATGGAGTAATAATATTATGATATAATAAAAGATATGTCTTTGTCTAAATTTTGCTTAAAATAAATAGGCCGATTTGTTTAATGTGTTATATCATATTGATTGATATTACAATTTTATAACTAATTATAAATTATATATTGGTAAGAAGAATCTTCTAGAATTAAGTAAAGTATTGATGTGGCTAAGCGCCAAGCTAAGACTTCTAAGTCACGTGCACTCCATGTGAGATGCCGATGCGTGACTTCTACCTACCCAAGGGCTAGGGAGGTTATGTATCACTTATGGCTAGTGCCTAAAATGACAAGTGTAATAAATACGAAACGATCTAAGCCCTACTTGGGAAGGAAAATTTCCCTAAGAAAGCATAGGATCGTGACACTTGGCACAACATGGTTGGCCAAGTGTTCACCCCAAAGCTCTATAAATACCCCTCATGGGGGAATGTGATAATCATAGTGTAATCATTGAAAAGACCCTAATCCTATGATTAATCTTTTAATCTTTGCTTACTTGTTTACTTATCCCCTTTAGACACATACTTACTTAAGCATCGGAGGGGAGAAGATAATCCTATAAGGATTATTCTCCTTTGTGCTGGTGCTTGGGCGTGTCAAGAAGAGGACGTGTCATTCACTTTAGGAGAGCAACAGCCTGAGTAACATTGAGAGGACGCCGACTTACCTCACACCTCTACTAATACTATTATCGAGCTAAGGGCTACAACAGTTGGCGCCGTCTGTGGGGAAACAGGCAATTCAAAATGGCTGAGGCTGATAAGGGTAAAGAGCCTAAGGCACCTAACGTGAATGAGGAATCAAAGATTCAAAGTAAGAAATCAGAGGTTACAAAGAGTCTCAGTAAGCCTGGAGAGGCTCAGGACTCAAGACAAGCAATCTAGAAAAAGATGAGGGAACTCTTTGAGGAGATGCCTTCGGTGCATGAAGGTCATACAACACAACCGGGGGAAGAAACTCTGGACCTTGATGAAGGAAACGAGGACTTGGAATATGTCATTCAAGAGATGTTGGAGGAAAATTTCATTAGTAAGAGAACCTTGCAAGAAGAAATTAAGAAGGGGTTCGAAGAGTTGCACAAACGCATAAGTTCTTTGACTAAGGAGAACGAGACTTTGAAAGCATAGAAAGAACAACGACTAAAAGAAGCTAAGAAGGGAAGTCCACAACTAAGTCCAAGTTTTCCGAGAAAAGTGGCAAAGTTGCTGAGAGGGCAGGATCCGGACCCAAGGTGTCCAAACTGGTACCTTTGCAATTCAAAGCATCCCATGGTCGTTTGGGAATGATGACTAAGAATAAAAATCCTTCACAAGTCCCACAGAGTACATATTGGGAGGACGAGGCTGAGTCTTCAAAGAGTGGTCCGGTGTCCGGGGATGTGCGGACCCTCATTGAAAAGAAAAGAGCCGATGCAGCTCAAAATGATGCAAGACACATATTGGACAGGAAAAGAATGGAGAGGCGTGTTCGAGAGTWRAACGAACAAGCAAGAGAACAATCAGCAACGGGTTCCACTCCCCTTTGCTCTGATGTCTCTCATTCGCTAAGGATGTTTAGAGACTATTCTTTCCAAGAACCAAGAGATCCGATTTCCCGTCATGACGGAGATTTACCTCAAGTAGGGGCCTATGGAATGAGCGGCCAGCTCAGTGAGCAGTTGCGGTCCATATCCTTGTCTCAAACAACTCCCTTCTCTTCTTCCATAATGCTAGCCCCACGTATGACCAAAGTAAAATGCCCCACCATGGAGGCTTATGATGGCAAGTCCGACCCTGACGACCACCTAACAATGTATAGGCATTTGATGTTAACCACACAAGTTGATGATGCCACTTGGTGTAGATACTTCCCCGCAACTCTCAAGGGGGTTGCTCAGAAATGATTTAGTGAATTGCCCAYAGGGTGTATCAATAACTTTTCTGAACTAAGCATACTTTTTCTGCATCACTTTATGGCTAACCGCCAGGAACGAAAGAGTAGTATGCATTTGGGGAAAATCTCCCAGAAAGAGAATGAAAGTCTGAGGAGTTATGTGAGAAGGTTTAACAACGAGACTCTCCAAATTCCAGGATTGTCCGATGAAGTGATCATGGATAATTTCTATCGAGGATTGCTCGATGGTAGCCACTTTAAGTTCGAACTGATTAGAAAGAAGTGCTCTACTCTAAAGGAAGTCTTAAGGGAGGCTGAAGACTACATGCAGGCAGCGGAGATATGTGTCGTGACAAGGGGCAAGGAAAGACATGGACAAACACATCGTCCACAGAACCCCTCTCCCAAGAACAATGACCGGAATGATAAAAATGACAAGAAGCGGCAAGGTACATGGAACATCTCAGAAAGCTAGAAAAACTTTCAGGAAAGAAAAAGGAGAAGGATGGACAATGGCCCAAATATTGAGTACACCAAAAACCTTTATCAAGTCTATTTAGAAGCAAAAAAGAAAGTGAAGATTGACGACCCTCCTCCCATTCGGAAGGAGAAAGAAAAAAGAGATTCAAACAAATATTGCAAGTTCCATCGGGACATTGGCCATTGGACTAGTGATTATTTCAATCTGAAAAAAGCTCAAGATGCCATGGCCCTAAAGGATGAGTTACCCAAGCATCTAGTGAAAAGCATCGAGGATGCTGACACGTCAAAGGCTGGGAAGCCAAGGGAACAAAGCCCACATAGTGGAGACTCCGGTACTGTTTCAGTACACATGATCTTTGGAGGATTTGCCTCCGGAGACCTTACTGTCAGGGGCCAAAAAGATTATGCAAGGAGTTCGGGTCAGTCTACAAAGGCCGAGGAAGACCCGGAGGACGTGTTTCCAGATGTCTTGGTATGTGAAAAAGACAGAGGCCCACTGGTCACCCCACATGACGATCCCTTGGTTGTGGAACTTAAAGTGGCTGACAAGCGGGTTCGACGGATACTCGTTGACACAGGGAGCTCGTCAGATATAATCAGTTTTGAGTGTCTGAACAAGCTCAAGTATGATGACAACTCTCTTGTCCGAGTTCACAATCCCATTATTGGGATTGGGGGCGGTGTCATCCATCCCGTCGGGACAATAACCCTAGATCTCCGGATGGGCAGAGGTAACCAATGTAGGCATATGAAGGTCAAGCTTTTAGTGGTGAAAAACCTATCAGCCTATAACATCATCCTTGGGTGTCCCACACTCAATAGRGCAAAATGTGTAATASTGACTCATCTTATGTTGATGAAGTTTGTGTGCGATGATGGGTTCATTGCCTCTGTACATGGTGATCAGCAACTGACTAGAGAGTGTTACCTGGCCACTATCAAGCCTCTTGCTGGGGGCAAGGACAAGGAAGAAGCAATTGATGTCGAAGAGATCAAGCCTAACAAAAAGAGGAAACCCAAGGCTTAGAGAAGTTTGTATTGATGCAGGTACCGAGATCAGAAAACAATTAGGCAGATGCGTTGTCCAAACCGGCTATGTAACGACCCGTCTTATTACAAGTGCATTGGCGGAAACAATACACTAAGTTGGGTCTCAAAGATGCGGAAAATTTAAAAACTTCAAAAACCAAAAACTTAAATTAAAGTTATTACAATGCAATCCAAGGAGTAACATCTCCTTACAACTTAGACAATTCAAAACAACTAAACCAAAATACGTATTATTAAAGGGGGTGATCCTAAGCTCTCTCAATAGCCTCTTTCCCCAGCAGTTCCAAAACGAAATCATTCCTCACCTGCATCATCTAAAACCACAAAAATTTGCCACTTAGCTTAGTGGCCAGTCAACTAGACCATCCTTAACACACATGTTCAAACTTAAACAAAGATAAATGGAAGGCTTACATAAAAGCGATCAAATTCAAAACACAGACTCGAAAATTTTTATACTGTCACATAGAAATAAATTAACGTCATTCAAAGAATTATCAAATGCAGTTAACCAAACATTTAACTCAAACTAAGTTAGACCAGTAAAATTAACAAGTTAACATAATTTCAGTTTAATTGGAACAGCACGCATGAACCAACATTGTCCACTAAGGACAACAATGTCCCACAAGGACCAACATGTCCAACAAGATTAGTCAGTGGCGCACTTCGGGTCAACCAACATCGTAAACCCGTCTACAACATGTTACAGTGCGCACTCGGGTCAACCAACAAGTAAAACCGGTCTGGAATGGCCAATCTCTCTCATTTTCGACCAACTGTCGAGACTCCCGAACACGCAGCCCGAACGAGAACCGAAACTAACTAAAACCAAATCTACAAATAGTGTGCTTGTCCATCGACAGGAACCAACTAATGGCGTACCCAAATCCGATTTACATTAACAACAAACAAAACCAATGTTCAAACAGGCACCAATATGGACTTTACCTTAAGAACTCAAAAAGGCCACCACACTGACCAATTTTACAAAACCAATGAAAACCAAAATAACCAAATGTTTCAAAAGGTACCAGCATAGGACTAATACCTTAGAACTCAAAAGGATGCTACATGAGAATTCATCCTGTTCGCAGAATAGATTCCACAATTCAATGAAATCTTGTTAAACAACCAAGGTTTAATATCAAAATCATCTCAGCAAAAGCCAGCTTTTAAACTGATCAAAGTTTCAGTTAAAAATCATTGGCTCAAACACGTGCAGAAGTAATATCTTTTTTTAATAATATTGATCCAAGAAACACATAATAATCTCTACATAACCTACAATCAAGCCAAACCTCATCATTACATTAAACAAATAGATATTTGTTTATAAGAGTTTAGAGTACTGTTCTAAGTTTATTAACACCAAAAGATAAATTTTTAACCAAATTTGGCTAATAATTAAAAAATTGACTAACAATTTGAAATTATAAACTAAAAGTACTCAATGCCTAGAATACTGAACAAACTTATTACATAAATAATGTATTAGAAGATTAGAAGAATGTTTAATAAAGTTTATTTTACAAACCCTAAAATAAAATTAATTTTTGTGGCTGTTTTAGTATATCATGACATAAGATTTAAAATCAGTAATTTAAAAATAGGGGTTCTATTACAAAACAATCGCTCCTTTTGAATATATTGCAATAAATAGGTTTTTATCTCATTATGTATTCTCAAAATGTTTGCATCTCTCTCAATTATTATATTTATTATTGTGCAATACTTTGTACCATATGTATTTTAACACATATATATTATCTCCGAAGTTGTAGTAAAAACGGGTAATATGCAATTTGAATTCGACTAATAGAATTCCCCGACAATTTTAAAGAATTGCAGAAAAAATTTAAGAACAATTGAGGAAACAATTTATTTGAAGCGTGAAACTTAACCAATTACCATAAAATAAAAATTATACCAATGACTTAAGAATGTAATAAGGCTAAACATAATTATTCAACATAATAGGCATGTAATTTACACAGAATAGAACTTTAAGTTAACTCCTCAAACATAAACAGTTTAATTCAATTATACAAGAAATTGCATATAAATTTTTGCACAAATCATAAATCCATAAAGTTTCTAAATCAAAACCGATAAAACAACGATTCAATTTAAACATAATTTATCAATCATAAAACGATAAAACAGCGATCCAATTTTATTAAACCTAACATGATTTTATGTTAAATAAGCAACAAACGTGAAAAGAATATCTAGTTACCTTGAATTAAGGAGAAAAAATAAAACTTCGGAAAGAAGAAAAGAAAAACCTCCGAAAAATGCTCAAGAATTTTGCAAAAAGAAAACCGATGAACCAAGCTTGAAGAACCGATTGAATATTCAAAATCACCCAAGAAAAATATTTTTTTTTTACTTTGAAGACAAACAACGTCTGTTTGGGTAAAGAGAAATGGAAGAATGAGTAGTTTGCTATTTTTTTAAATAGAGAAACGTGATGGTTTTATTTAATTGCTTTACGGTGAAAAACATAAGTTCGTTTTTTTACTATATAAAACAACAAAAGCAAGCCAAAGGCCCATCATGGCCGCCAAAAAAGAGGAGAGGAAAAGAGAGGGGTTTTTGCAACCTTCTAATGGAGTAAAATAAAAGGTTTTAGAATAAAATCATGAGTTTTAAACATTTTTGTAAAATAAATCAATAAAATTAAAGGAAAGAAACAGAACAGAATAGTTTAAACATAAACACTATAATTAAACCTAACATGACCTAAATGTCATAATAAGTCGGTCCAATCAATTTAACTAGCCATTAACAAAAAATAGTTTCACAACACACATACATTCAAAATAAAAACAAATTCAACAATAATAAAATAATATAATAAAATAATAATAATAATAATAATAATAATAATAATAATAATAATAGATAATATATATATTCATAATAATAATATATAATAATAATAATAATAATATAATAATAATAATAATAAATAAAATAATAATAATAATAATAATAATAATAATAATAATAATAATAATAAAATAATATAATAATAATAATAATAATATAAGCATATAACTTATAAATAAAAGGCCTAAAGACTTAGAGAAAAGAATGACTAGAATCGGAAATTATGCCATAGAGAAATTGGGGTAAATACATCTACCACTTATAAAAAGTTTCGTCTCGAAACTTACTCAAAGAGTAAGTACGGCAAGCAGAGCGAAGACAAAAGGCATAATTACAATTACTCGGCCACAAACAACTCGGGATACTTAGTCCGCATAGAGTCTCCAGTTTCCCATGTGGTTCTTCATCAC
Source organism: Bassia scoparia (assembly GCA_008642245.1). NCBI lineage: Eukaryota > Viridiplantae > Streptophyta > Magnoliopsida > Caryophyllales > Amaranthaceae > Bassia > Bassia scoparia. The sequence continues at coordinate 22,530 of SNQN01009627.1, forward strand.
TTCTGACTCGCGCATAACACCTTCACAACGGCACTTACCTTTCTTCTGCAGTGACACGCACGATGACGATCAAGGATTTTGACTGGCTTTCCTCAAGAAGTCAGTTGGTTGACTCTACTGATTCCACGGCAATAACATGCGAAGGTCAACTTCGATAACGCCGTGGTTTGGGAGACATGGAACACATTAGAACTTAGACAGTTCGATCGGCAAGGCACCTATACGCCACCTCAACCAACCTCTCAAGACTCATAAGGGCCTACATACTTAGGGCTAGCTTGCCCTTGCACACCAACTTGACACACCTTCATTTGGGGATGACTTCCAAAGCACTTATCTCCGACATCGAAGCAATGGGTTTCCCTACCCAAATCGGCAATAAGAACTTTTGTCGGTCCTGGGCAGTTTCATCTTTGCCTGAATAATCTTGACCTCTCTACTGAGCTTGGATAAGCTCGGGTCCTAATACCAACGTTCACTATGTCGCCCAGAAGGTAGGATAACGAATTTCCTGCCATGGAGCTTCATAGGGAGCATTTGGATACTCGAATGGTAGTCTGTTGGTTGTAAGAGAATTCACCAAACTTTAAGGACTTCACCCACGAGCTTGTAAAATTTCCATGGCACAGCACGAAGCAATGTCCTCCATGGTCTGGATTGTTCCTCCGTTTTGGCCCTCAGTTGCAGTGAAAACAGTGCTTAGCTTCAGCAAGTACCAAAGCCTTTTGCAATGAGGACCAGAAATGAGATAAGAACTGGGATCACGAATCAGACACAATTCTTAGGCACACCATGCAACCAAATCTTTAATAAATGCAAACACCCCCGCAGCCAACTCACAGATTCATGCGTCGGATATTCTTCTCAGGAAACTTCATTGCTTGAAGCATAGGCAATAACCTAGATTGCACAACACGCAACCCAAACCATTTTTCGAGGCAATCAACTGACACCATACTCTACTCCTTCGTTGGCCAGGCTAGGACAGGAGAGTTGTGATTCTCGTTTCAATAACTGGAAAGCTTTTCACAATCTCGACACTCGGAAACTTGCAATTGTAGATCACCTAAAAAGTCTCCAAATGAGCTAATCCGTGATTGAAACGTAACTGCGTCTCGCCGATGATTCGACTCAGAAAGATGCTTTGAACTACAAAAGTTGGAAATACGTGATTATACTCGAATTATGAGTAAAAGGTCAATAGCAGGCAGAAATATTTTTCTTTCCGGTTTTCTTTCTCGATAATCTCAAAGGTTTTCCAAACAAATTACGCTGGCATTCTCATGGCTTTTGTTTTTCATCATGTCGTGCACATTTTTCTGAATCCGCCAGTATTTAAATTATTTTTCTGATTTTTCTATGCATTTTCTATGAATTTGCAATGTTAAATACGCAGAATACGCAGAAAATACATGATAATTAGAAAATACGCGATGTTTCGGAATCTCCTAGAAATATACTTTCTTGCGAAAGGAGGGTTAGAATTAATCCTAACTTAGAAATCGAGACAAATATGGCAAGGAATTATTCCGAATTAATTATTCAGATTTTTGGAAAAAATAATCGCAAAGCTGCGGTATATACGCTCTAGGAGCGTATATACGCAGGAAGCGAGGAGCGTAATATACGCTGCTGAGTCTGCGTAATACGCTGCCTTTGAGCGTATATACCACCACAAGGATATAGCCAGTTTTCTCCTCGCGCCTATAAATAGTGCTTTCCGACTTTGAACACACACAGATTTTACGATACGACACGTCTATTCTGTCTCTCGTCTGTCCTAACTTGCGTATTCTCTCTCTCACTCTCGTAACACTCTATAACACATTCGTCTTTGGAGTTCTAACATCGATTCGTTCGATTCAAACAAGCGAAATCAGGTATAATCTGAGATTATCACTAAACATCTTTTGACTCTACTTAATTCCTTTTGTCACTTTTAATTTGGACTAATTAATTATTGCGGTTCAATTAATAACACATGTAGGAAACTCATTTAATTGATTCATGTAAATATGTAGGATTGTCACTATGTTTTCAAATTCGTTTTCATAACATATTTTTTAATTATTATTATATCACCCTTGTAAATTCATTTTAGCATATCGTTATTGTCAATCACA
>SNQN01009629.1:0-21987 GCA_008642245.1 Bassia scoparia
CAATTTCTTCCTTCCTTCGATTCCCCATAAATCCATCTGTAAATTTATTATTAAAAGTTGTCAGGTTGAGCTGCCAGTCAATACTAATTACTAAACTCCAACTAACTAATTMAGCTCTTATACTTATTCCAACATTATATTTGGTTATATTATACAGTATCTCTCTTTAATCTCTTTTCACTTTTTCTCATTTACAGAATAGCTCAAACCCTAATTACTTTTACTTCCACCATTTTCTCTGATCTCTACTTTCCTGTTTCCTTTTTTTTTGTTCATCTACCTTGCTCATTCACGCCCACAACCCAACTTTTGATAAGCTTTTCCAAGCGAAAATCCGTCACTTCCGCCGTCCTCTTCAACCACCACTGCTACGCCGGATTCTTCACCTGCGTGGCCTACCAATCAACGGAGCCGAGAGAGGGGAACAYGTGGAAATGCGAGGAATGCACGAGTGGTAGTGCGAGGGAGGAGAAGGTGGCTGCGAGGGAGGCGCGAGTGGCTGTGAGAGAGGCGAGGGTGGGCTGCGAATTGAAGGAGGAAGAGGTGGAGYCAAAGGTASTTGTGASGGAGGCRAGGCGCGAGTGACAGGTAGAGAGGGAAACYAGGGTTATGGTTGTGCGAGGGCGGTTGGACGGTGGTGGTGCGTGGACTGGACCTTAGGTCACACTGATGCTTGTAGGAGGAAGATGAGTGAATGAGAGTTTGTGGGTCAGAATATTAAAGAGGGAGTTGGTGGYTTTAATTGAGGGGTAGATAGGTAATTACCGTAGGTTAGGCTGGGTTTTTGGAGGGACATGTGGGGCCCACTGACCGGAGGAGGTATTCTAGCAGCCTGAAAACAACATTGGGTAGGTTTTTATAATGGTTTTTGGAAAAGTGGGTAGTTTTTTCTAAAAAAGTCCCAAATGTGGGTAGTTGTTGACAAAAAATTCTAGGAAAAATTAACAAAAATAATCCCAACTTTGGGGGTTCTTCCAAAAATAATCCCAACTTTGGATTATTCCGGAATAATCCCAACTTGGTCAGTCTTCCATTTTTGCACCCAATTACCACTTACCTGCTTCTCAGGTTAAAGCTTTGATATATATTTTTTTCCTTTTTTTTCTTTTACAAATCACTCTAATCTCTCTCACTCCTCTCTCCTCCTCCTCCCTCTCTCTCGATCTGCCTCCTCCCTCTCTCTCATCCAATCTTCATCAATCTCTTCTCCACCGTCCGATTCAACCTCACTCTCATCGCACGAGCAACAGCAAACACCATCCGACATTCCCTCATCACCGTCCTCCGCCACGTCGCACTCTCTCTCCTCCGGAATCTCCTCCAGCTCCACCTTGAACCTCCGACACGACCTCCTCTTCTTCGCCTTCACCACCACCCTCAACCTTCTCCCTCAACACGACACCGTTTTGCGAAGCCACCGAAACCTCGACTTCATCGACACCGCCAGTCCTTGCTGAGCATCGAATTGCACTCCATCCTCGCAACCGCCGTCGTCGCCTCGCCGAGCACGCCTTTCAGGAGGGCGGTTGTTGGGGTTGTTGTCGTTGGTCTAATTTGGCGCCTGTGTTTGTGGTTGTTAGGGTTAGTTGGGTAAGGCGTAGATGGCGGGTGGTTGTGTGACTTGGTTCGTGTGGCTGAGGTGGTTGGTTGGGTGCGTTTGGTGGTTGGTGTGTGGCTGTTGGTGGTTAGGTGTGGGATGGTGGTGTTGTGGTTAGCTTTGGTGGACGGTGGGAAGTGAGGGTGGAGTGAGGTGGTGGTTGAGTGGTAGCGTGTGGGGTGCAGTGAGGATTGGGGTGGGGTGGGTGGAAAGGGTGACTGGTGGGAGTGGGAGGTGGGTAATTAGTTTCGATTTAAGCATAATTAAATTTTAATTAATTTTTGTTTAATTTTACTTAGAGTCAATTAGATCAACGATACACGTGTCCGATTAACTTGTTAACAGAGTTACCAACCAGTTAGGGTGACAAAAAAAGAAGACACCCTCCCAAAGTTGGATTATTCCGGAATAATCCAAAGTTGGGATATTTTTGAAGGAACCTCCAAAGTTGGGATTATTTTTGTTAATTTTCCCAAAATTCTATATATAATTGATCAACAATTCTACAAGGAGGGGCCTCCCCAAGGGAGATTATATCAACTCTGACGCCAAAATATTACCAAGCCAAGTAAGCAACATCAAAATGTACATCACAATAATAGCTTTCAAATTATAATTGCCAAAAAAATTAAATTAAAAGAGATTAAAATAAAAGTAGATTAAAAATCACAGCATCCATTACCTTCAACTACACACCTTATCATAACGTCATATTAATAACGTATTGATTTTGAAATTCTTTTGAAGAAATAATCAAACCAAAGTATTCCACACGATTATTTTCATTTTAAAAAGACTGTAATTAGTTTAATATTTTTCAAAAGAAGAAAAGGTAATTGTGAATAAACAATTTGTTTAAAAACCAGAGAATTCAATTCGATTAACTTGAGGAAGACGGGGGGTTGTAGGGATCACTGGACGGCGGCCAAATAGCCTCCTGTGGAAAGTCGAACCAACCGCTGCTGCCACCTTGGGACGGGGCCGGAAAAGTTGCGTTGATACTGCAGGTTAGCTTTCACTTGATGCGGCAATGACGAGCGGCGAGGAGGAGAAGAAAATTGGCATCAAGTGGTCCACCAACTGTCGTGGCACCGGCAGCAAGGTAGAGGCATACTCTCTAAGCCTGAAAGCGTGAACTCCCCTGAGCTTGCAGTGCTGAGAGTACTCCAAATAGTCTCTGCCGCGTCAGCAGCTGATAAGTTGCTGTTTGTTGCTGGAATTGAAATTGTTTGACCCGACGGAAAAAGTTATCTCCGGCGGAGGACGGTGGCGGTTGTCGTTGGCGGTGCGTTTTTGGAGGGCGGATAGAACGGGTGTGGTGGGATGTTGGACAAACTCCGGGAAATTGAGTTTGCGCGGTCTGCCTCGGAAAGCGGATAGGGCCGGCCTCATCATAGGCACGAGCGGCGCCTCCGCTGTTTCAAAGTTACCAACCAAACTCGGGCTTGCTTGGTAGGGGATCCTGATCTCAGCGCCCACTTTCCCCATGGTCTCTGCCGGACTTCCCCTATATCGTCGTTCTCTCGCCTCCTGTGGTTCTTGGAAGGTTGAAAGGTGTGGCGTCCCGTAGGTTTTTCTTACTTAGTGGTTGACAGGTGGATTGATACTGTGGATTCACGTGTATCGGACTTGTACTTGATGTGTGAATTTCTTCCTTTACTGTGGTATCAAATTAAACACAATCCAATTTACGGCTCATAAAGTAAGTATGGATGTTAGAAAAATCCAGAAGTTACATAACTACATTAACCAAACAATTCAAAATTAAAATAATAAAATGTCACAAGTATAACTTTAAAAGTAAAAATGAAATAACTTAGCCGGTCACTTAAAAAATCCAATATAACGAAAGAAGTTTTGGGTTGTCAGGAATGAAAATTTTTCATGCTTAATTGTCATATGCCATTGTTAGTTCATCTTCAATCGTTATGTAATTTTTTAAAGTAGTTATTTTTTGACAATAAGTGCTCTTTTATCAAAGAAATTATCCAAATATTTACTTCTTTGGAGTTTATCATTATTCTGATTTTAAGGCAGTAGTTTTGTAAATCGTGAAACAAAAAAAAGTTTACTCATGAGATTTACTCATTTAGTTCATTACTATAGACATTATTTTATCAAAAGTTATATACTCCGTTGTCCCTTGCTAAAAATCTTAGTCATTTCATTTGACGACTGCTGTTATTAAACACTTTATTTTAATTTTATATTAAATGTATACATTTGTAAATGTTAAAAATATTTGATTATTTTCAAGATTTATTGGGATATAGTTCAAACAAGATTCTACAGACATAATATTGTAATGCCTCCCATTTTTTTAAAATTTTGTGCATTTCATCCATTTAGACGATTTTTAATGTTTTATGCATTGTTGCCTTTTTCATTTTGGGACATCTCTCTCCTTACTCATTCTCTTACCCTTACCCCACATTTCCATACTTATCCCCTTTTACAACACTCTCCACTTTTTGACCCCACTTACATGTAAATATATGTATCATATAGTTTTTTTCCCCAAATACTAAATTTACTCAGGGGACAATAAAAATTATTTGACCTTTTCTTTCTTGTTTTTTTTTTAAAAAATTTCCAATACCTTGTACATCATGCTTATGGCTTGTTTCAAATTTTTCAATATCTACTAACTCTTTTGTAAAGATGAAGCTAGAATGAAGTACAATTAAACCTAGCAATTTCACCCTACTCCAATGGATATCCGATCCATCCGATCCGTTTTCGTGGATGAAAATCCGAAAATTTGCGAWTTTTAATCAGGTGACGGATGGGTCGGGTGACGAGTTAGYTCGGATACAGGTGAAGGTGCATCCATCCGTCACCCGACCCATCCACRCGATCCATCCATCCATCCGCTTATTTATACAACAAAAATATATGTTTTATTTGAATTTCCTACTTTTCTTTTCTTTTACCCATCTATTCCTAACGACCCAACATAATAAATAATAGTTTTCTTGTTATTCGTATCTTGAAACTGCTTTATTGTTGTGAAATTAGAGCTTAAATTCTTAAAGCACAGTGAAAAATTGTCTAATAAAAAAATTAATGCGAAATCTGTTAAAAATCAGATACACCCGATCCATCCATGGATGATGGATGAATCGGATGTGGATGATGGATAATTTAGGTGATGGATGGGTCGGGTGGAGGTCCGATGGTTCGCGTATGAAAGCGGATTGAGCTCCACCCGACCCATCTCCGATCCATTGCCAGGTCTAAGTATAATCCTATCAATATTAATATTCTCTCCGTTTCATGACGTTCTTACCATACACTATTTGGGTGTCTAATATGGAAACTAATATAATCCGAGAAGTGGAGTTAAAAAGTATATTTTGATTGAAAAGAGAAACAAATAAAGTTACACTGTTTAATGCACATGGGTGTATTATAAGTGGTATGGTGAGTTTCACATGATACGCCACCATAATTTAAAATATAATAGTTTCTCCTTTTTTCTCAAAAATTGCCTCACTTTGGGTTTTTTGAAAATTGAGACAAAATTTAGTTAGTGATGAGGTGTGTTAGTGGGACAAAAAAAAAAGAGAAATAAAATAGGTGTATTGATGAATTTTTTTAATAAAGTAGGTGTAAAAAATGAGTATTTTAATTTTAGTCCACACATAAAAGAGAAAAATGAGTATTTTCATTGTGGTCTCCACATAAAAGAGAGAAAATTGAGTATTTTAGTAGTGGTTCACATTTAAAAACTGGAAAGAAAGCAAAAGTGAGACAATTATTGTGAAATTTTCCTAAAAAGAAATTGAGGCAATTTTTAAGAACTGGATGAAGTATAAAGTTTCCTAAACTAGAATAAAAGGTGGGAGTGTTAAGAATTTGGAAAAATTAACAAAAATAATCCCACCTTTGGTGGGTCTTCTCAAAATAATCCCACCTTTCAATATTCCCAAAATAATCCCAACTTCACCCCTATGGGCAAATCGTTTCTTTGAGTAGTGAGGTGTGTATTTAGGGAGGATGGGATAAGGGATGTTTGCGTAATGATTTGGAGATATGATTTGAATGTAAAGCTAGATGGTGATAGGATGGGCTGTTGTATTGTGAGAAAGAAGGCACAGAGAGAGTATTGGTTAGTTGAGAGAGGAATGAAAGGATTGATTGGTTTGTAAGATAAAGGTATAAGGATAGTGGGGCTTTGCTGTCAGTCTCTAGTATAATTGATAGTAGTTCGAGAGGAATTTTCTAGAGTTGGTAATCGGCGTTGTCCAGTAGGGGTGCGATTATTAGTATGCCTGTTGTTGTTATCATGAGAATTTGATTTTAATGTGTGATTATAGGATGGTTTGTGATTGTGACTTGGTGGTTTGAGTTTTTTACTTCTGTTTGAGTGTTTTTGGGTGGTTTTTTAGATTGATGTTACAGTTTGTTGTGTGGTTTGTATGTGTTTGAGTGATTGTTTTTTGGTAGATTTTCTATTTATTGGGATTGGAGGGTTGACTGTTAGGTTTTATTGCTTTTTTTGGTTGGTGATTTGGTGATTGAGTTGTTCTCATTTTTTGTTTGTTATGAGGAGCATTGTAGTTTAGATGAGGGTTTTGCAATAAAGGTATTATTTAATTTTTAGCGATGGAATTGGACGATTATTATCTTCTAGTTGTGTGTAGATTTGTTTTGACGATGTTTTGACATGATAGAATCTGGGTTGTTGCTCGGTTGTAAGGATGTAGTCGCGCGATATGATTAATAGGTAATCATAGGGGATAGATATCTAGAGTATGTTTATATGGTATCGGGCGTAGTTTTGTGAGTTGATGTTTGTGAAATTCGTTTCATATAGATGCTATGAGGAGAAGATTAGAAGAAAGAAAAAAAGTGTGGGATATTTTGATATGAAGTATTTATTTTTTGGTTTATGTTGTCAATTAATTAATATTGTTTATTTCTATTGATGAGTCAATAGACAATTGATGAGGTGAGAAGGTACTATAAGCAGAAATATGAATTGTATAGAGGATTTTATTTATTCGTTGATGTTTGGTTTGGGAATGGATAGTTTCAGTCGGGGGCAAGGAGTCGTTCGCATGATGGTGGAATTGCTAGTGTGGTTGGGTTTGTTGGGTGAATTTTGGAACGTATGAGAGATTTTGAAAATTGGGGGATTTGTTAGGGTTTTAGAATTGTTGTGGTTGTGCCTTTTTTGTGTTGGACGGCGGAGTTGGTTGGTTAATGAATGGCATTTGTTTGAGATTTCTCTCGTTTTGTTGTAGTTGTTTTTTTTTGTGTTTGTGTTTTTGTTTGTTTTGGGGACTGAAGAGGTTTTGTGTTTGGTGCTTGTTTTGCTGTTATTCTGGTTTAATGGTTTTTAGGAGGTTTTTGATTTTTAACTGATTTTTAGTATTAATATGGTGAGAGGAGTAATAACAAATATAGATGGGGGTGTGAGTGGTAATTTTAGTGATAGTCCTATTCGTGACTAGAGGTATACTTTGAATTAGTTTTGTTTGTTGTGAACTTGTATATATATAGGATGGGGAGGGCGGGATTGGTTTAACATTTGTTTGATTGGATTAGTCAATTGGTATGTTCTTGTGAATTGTTAGTATATTGATTTTAATATATTATTATTTAAAGAAAATATCTGTCATGGTAGGCGGGATATGGATTTTGAGTATGAGTGTGACATTTTGGGTAGTGTGATGATTTGTGGGCACGTATTTGTTGTTAGTACTTTTGTGTAAGATATTTTATATTTTGTTTTTGTGGTGTGGATTTTATTGTATTGATTGTTGGGTTTTTTTTGTTGTTAAGTATAATTAATGGTTTTTTTTTTTATGGATGTTATGATTTTTGAGGTGAAATGTTGATATTAAATTTTTGTTTGTGTTTTTGGATTCGTTATTTGGATTATCTTTGGGATTGGATATTGTAACTTTATATTGGAGGCTTTGGAAATTTGTGGTTGGCTTGTCTGGGATAAGATATGATTAGTGATTTATTTATGATTGATTGGGGTTCAGTATTATAATGACGCCAATTGGGTGGGTAATGCGCATGGATGTTTGTTTTGTTTAGTGGTAGAAGGGTTGTTTATGGTGTGAATGTTAGTTAAAGAAGGGTGACAGAATAAGGAGTGGGAGGGTGTATAAATAGAGATAGAGGGTGGTGACGATTTGACTTAAAGATTGGTGGTTTGGCTTAAGTTAATTTATTTTTTGTGAATGTTGGATTTTGGTGTGTGTTGTTTTGGTCATGGACTGATTGAAGAAAATGATGTGTGATGGTACTTGATTGTGATGGTCGCAAATTTAAAATAGTTCATTAATTGTGTTAAGAATAAATCGGTTCGAAAGATGTTTAGATTTTTTTGACACTGAGGGATACCTACGGTTTTGTAATAGATAATCATAAAATATGGTGATGTTAAGTATAACTATGTGGATTTTTATCCAACGGTATCTGCTATCCCATCTGTTTTTCTGGTGAGTTTTGTGTCTTTAGCGTTAATGGTTACTTTCAGTTCTTTTCACACGTTGTTAAAAATTTAATGCATTATCCATATAAGCATCGCATGGACACCGTCTGCCTATTTTTCCGTGCTTCGTCAAAACTGAGATGCATGAGAGCTTGATAACTCGTGTACACGAGCCTATTGGCATGTCTTACTAGGCTCTTTTCCAAAACACTCCAGGTCTGGACTTGTGTGTTTTTTCACTTTTATTAGATTTAATTCTTTTGTTTTTTCTTGTCTTGTTGAGCTTCTGGTCGTCGCGTGGTAGTTTGCTCCTCGTTTTTTCTTTTGGACTTGAGTGTGGGGTGTGGGTGAGGGTTCTCGGCACCTTGCAGTCTGTTGTTTTGTTATTTCGTTTTCTTCCTTTCATGATTCTTTGTATGTTTTGATATTTTTCTTTCTATCATTCTCTTTTTGCTTTTTTTCATTGTTTGTTCTCGTTCTTCATCTGTTGGTTCAATTATGGTTGCGATTGTTTGTTGATCTGGTCTTAATCTTGTACTCTCTTCCTTGATGTGTGGGGTGCGGTGTTGCTTCTTGGTCGTGTGTGTTGTTCACCGCTGTGGGGCTGTTGCTCCTTTCCTCTACAGCGTTTATTTCTTGTTTGTGTGTCGGTCTTCATAGCCTTCATTTATGTTGTTCATAGCCGGCTTTTCAGACGATTCATATCATTGAGTGTCACGTCTTGTGCGATGGTACTTTTTGGCGCAGGTCAGTGACTCTATTTCTCGGGTGAGCATAGGCAATGGAGCCTTTTTCTTGTGTTTTTTTTTTGTATATTGGGGCGTTTTTTGTTTTTTTTGTTACTGGGGCCAGTTTTTTGGGGGGTGGTTGAACCCGCCGGGGCCTTGTAAGCTGAGTCTGTTTGCTTTCTCGTGTGTTGTAATACTCTTCTCTTTGGAATTTCTTTCCTTCTTCGTTCCCATGAAATCCTCTGTAAATTTATTATAAAAAGTTGTCGTAGGGCTGTTCCTTGATGGATGGAGTTATATATCTGCTAAGATTTCCAATCTTACTATTTTATTAAATTTCTGCCAAACTATATTTAATTGTGTCGTCTTTCTTTATTCTTTATTATCAAATTATATTTTGGTTATTTTTATATCTTAGTTTATTTCTTCTTTTATTATTGTCTTTTTTGCACTTTTTTATCGATTTTAGCATTGGAAGTTTTTAGCTCAACACTGTTCTATTTTTATTTTTTTAATTTTATTTTTTCTTTTCCTATCAATTTGGTTTTTTGATGGCTTTACTTTTCTTTATCATCTATTTGGTGTTTGGGTCTGGGTTTTTGTTTTGCTGTGGTGTAGTTGGTTTTGTGTCTGCCTTTCTTTTGTTTTTTTCTTGTGTTTCTAGATATGACTTCCTTTGGGTTGTTCTTGCTCTAGTATTTTTACGGGCTTTCTGAGCTGAAACGTTATATCCTACGTTTTGATGTTTAAGTTCTTGTGCTTGTGTGTCGCAAGGCCGAGCCGTTCGAAAGATGTTTGGCGGCACGTCTTTGGGCTTTTTTTCTTGTTTTACCCTCTTCGCAGTTTGCTTAACTCTCGGGTTTTCACCGTTATCTCAATTTTTGGCGTTTATACTTTTTTTGTTCACGGCTTGTCTTGCTCTTATTTGGCTCCGTGGATATTCATGCTTTACTGACCTGTCGTTTTAGGCCTACACATTGTATGATCGGGATTGCCGAGAGTCTAGTTGAAGCAAGATTAAAGGTTGGGTGATCACTGGGATTATTTCGGTTGGAAATTTCTGCGACGGTTGGGTTGTGCCTACGGGATTGAGGGGTATGGCGTATGTTGCTGCGTAGGCCGAGGTTTTTCTTGCTGGAGTGGCTGGACGAAGGATGGGCGTCAAGGGTTGGTCCCGTACGGCTTTGCGGATTTGCTTTTATTTCTGTATGTGAAGGATGTGGGTGTGGTAGCGGCAAGTAGTTTGATAATCTCATGTGAGGGAAGGGGTGGGCTTCATGCATGTTTACGGCGTTGGGGTGATCTTGGCCGTGTAGAATGGAGAGTGAGAGGTGTATCTGAGCGGTTTATGGTGTTTCTGCGTTGGGTCGTTGTTTGGGTTATATTGTAGTGTTGATGGGTGTGGCGTGGTGAGCGCTTATTGAAACGTTAGTGTTGATAGCTGAGGTGAGTTTGTGTCGTTTTTGTATAATGTTGAGGAGCATGTGATGATTAAGTTTGTGAGGAAAGTTTTCTGTAGTGGGTTTCTTGGGTAATACTTGTAGAAGAGGGAGTGGTGCCGTTGACTCTGTTAATGTGGGGGGTAGAGTGGTGTTTATATGTTGATTGCCGTGTTGGTGAGGTTTAGTGCGCGTGGTGTTTGGATGGAGGGGACAATGGGTGGGGTCCGGTCCGTGATTCTCTGACTCGGCCTGTAAGCTAGGAGGTATATCTTGGGCGTTGTTTGGTGATAAGGAGACGGTACTAGAGGATCAAGTATGGTGTTAGGTTTATAATGGTTCGTGTGGTTGAAAAGTGATGGTGCTTTTAGTTTTTTTCGCTAAAAGAAGTCCCGAAATGATTGATGGGTTTGCTGTGTAATGTTGTGTGGCAAAAGGGTAAGTCATATGGGTGGTTTGGAAATTTGGTTTGCTTATCAAAATATGTAGACGTATCCCGTAATTGTCGTTGGGGTGATGTTATGTTCTCAGCACATGTTGGATTTTTTGTACTACTTGTGGTGATTATTGCGCGTTGCGGAAAGTATTGCCCATGATGGCGATCTTGGTTGCTACCTTAGTTTTGCTTGGTCTGCCGGTCATTGTTTGCTATGTCCAATTTAATTGAGGTTTCACTTCTGCTTCTCGCTATGGTTGGTATGGGCTTTGTAGTTGATACTGGACTGGCTTGTTGTTTTTTTTCCGGTTGTTTTATTTTCTGTTTCAGAAGGATCAACGTCGCTTTATAAATTTGGTTGTGGTGCATCTCTAATTCTTGGCACTCTGGTGCCTTCCATTTCACGCTCTGCCTGCCCGGGCATCGCTCGTCATTTCAATGCTGTCGAGGTGTGCTCCTCTACTCTGATCAAACAGAGGTGCTCGTGGAAGCGTCTTCGATAACATACTGTCGGTGTGTCAATAAGGTTTCAGCACCTTGAGGCAGGATTTAGCGGCATCGCCCGTTGAATACGGTTGTGATTTCAACCACAGACGCGCAGGTGAGAGGGGAGTGCAGCGATTGCAAGCGGCGGAGCAAGGTCTAGAGTCACGACGTCCTCTGCGATTTCCAGTGATGATAGTACTCGGATGTTGGTAGCTTAGGGGCGGATAGAGATAGGCCCATCGTGGGTTGGGCTTTTATTGATCTTTAGAGAGCGAGTCTTGATGGCGTGTGAATGTAAGGATTGTCGACTAGCTGGGTGATTCGGTGAATTCGCTGAGGGCCGGAACGGAGTTTTCGGGTCTGGGTGAGATCTTGGATTGGGTCCTCTCTTCTTGTGAATTGATCGTCTCCTTTTACGGGATTTGATTTCCGATTCGGTACAATCATTTTATTCTATAACCTGTGTATATAAGACTATGAAGCGAGAGGGTGTCGATATCCGGTGGTTCCGTGTTGTACGTAAGTAGTGTTTGTGATAGTCATGTTCTTTTGTTATTATTCCGCTGATGGCGCACGTACTCAGTCTTAGATGTAAAGGGGTTACGAGGTGTAGAGGTGGGGTCGCGGACACTCTTGGTTTCCAACTTGCCACTTCTCTTATGTCCTATGTGCTAGGCGGGTGTACTGTGTTGAACCATACTTTTCTGTTCGCCAGGAGCACGCATTACATCGAGTGAGGGCGATTGTGTGAGGAAGGTATTGTTGTCGTTGGCCTAGAGATTTGTGGATTGCGCCGTATGTTTTGGGTGGTGGTATGTGGTAGGTGTAATGGATTTTGGGTAGATGATGTTGGCGTAGATGTGCGGGGTGTTAGAGTTGATCTTCTTAGTGTTGTGTTTCCGTATCGTGCAGAGTGGTGGGTGTGAATGGTGATGTGAAGACAGCGTGGGTGGGTATGGAATGCGTTATGGGTGGTGTTGTTGGGGGTTTTGGGTGGTGTAGGGTTGGTGGTATTGGTCTGAGTTGGTTGTTGAGGTATACTTTATAATGTGGAGAGTTGGTGATAGTGAGGGTGAGAGATGTTGTAGAGGGGTTGATGTGTAGTAGTAGGGTTTAAATTGGTGCGTTTTTAGTGTTAGGTGTGTGGTTTGGGAGGAGGTAGGTGGAAGTGTGGGTGTAGTATTGTGGAGGGAGGGTGCTTGTGAGTGGGTGATGAAGGGGTGGGAGAGTTGTGGGTAACTTGTGGTTGGTGTTGTGGGAGGTGGTTTGAGGGGTAAATATAGGTTTAGAATTGAAAGATCGTATAGATAGTATATAATTTTATAATCTAATTTGTTAATTTACTTAGGATTAAATCAGGGAATGGAAAAATATTTTCTAGACTGTTGATGAGAGGAACAAGGAACGTTTGTGCAGATATTGGTGGAAGATATTTTTTTGCTATTGAGATATGAATTTGAGGATGTGTTTGGAGCAGGTTGACAAGTGGTATTTGTTATGACGGGGATCTAAATAGAGACAAGGTTTGATGTGGCGGTGGACAGATATATATGGAAGACACTCCAGGTCACGGTTTCTGGTGTGACAGTTTTTAAGTTACCGCGTGAAGTGTTGATGTTGGCGCATGAATAGTTATGGATATTATGGCGTTTGTGGTTGTATACTACGACAGGGTTGTTTCGAATGTGTCTGTTGGATATGTTTTGTGTTAGTTTTGTCTTGTGCGATGCTTGCTTTTAGCCGCCATCAATGAGCGTTCTTATTAGTTTTGATGTTTAACTAGGAATCATCAATTCTTATGGTCAAATAGAAGGGGCCTGTGCAAGATGCGGAGATTATTATGTCGAAACTCTGTGGGATTTTTCCGGCAAGGAATTGGCTTATCATAGCTAAGATTAGGGCAACAATTAATTAAGGAGCGTATACGATTTTGACAGTTCTATGTTATGTCTTTCTGGTAATTATTTATATTGGCGCGATTGTTTAGTGCGAAATGATGGTATTATATGGTTGAACTGCAGTAGATGTGTCCTCTCAGAAGTTAATAGAGCTAGGAGTCTGTTGTTAGAAGTTTATCGCCGGTGTAGGTAATTTATCGGCTGGTCAACCTACATTCTAGCTTGATTCTAGACTATTATAAGCTGACGTGCATATTGTAGTTCATGTGCGTGCGTGATCGTATTTGATTTTTGAAATTAGTTTTTTTTGATTGATATTTGTAAATAGAGAGGTCCTCCAATTATTCTCAAGACGTTATGATTTCATTTTTATAAGAGGCACGACAGCTTGAGGGTCGTTAGTTTGGTGATCGACATCTGCGCGTGTCTTGAGATTCTTGATTTACTAGGTATGGTAGGGTATGTTACTAGATGGGGTATTGGGGTTTCTTGAATCTCAACAGTTTATGTTCGGTCGATTAATTGTGACAGTCATCTTATTAAGCTGGGGTCAGAGAGACTCTCCAATTGAGGATAGCAATTTAGGGAGCAAGCGCACAGCTGAGCGCTTAGGTATGGGGGCGGAGCTTCTCACCTGAGACAACGCATTGTGGAGCAGATCATGCTCCCTACATACTCAGCTTGGCTGTATTTGGCGGAGTCGAGTAGCCACTAAAGATCCGTATCGTCGGTGGCTAGTTGGTGTTGTGGGTGTGATGGCGGTGGAACGGAAAGTTGGTGATTACTACGCGAATTGGTTGTAGGCTGTTCTACTTTCGACTGAATGGCCGATTGGGTTGATTAGCAGTCGGCTGTCGTAGAGGGGTGTATGCTTAAATGGAGGTTGGGGGGTACTTTCATCTGTCGGTGGTATTCAGGATCAGTGGCCAGGGATAGAGGGATATCTCTAGCCTGGAAGGTGAACTCCCCTGAGCTTTGCAAGGTAGCTGAGAGACTCAAAATAGTCTCTTGCGCGTCAGCACTGAGGTAAAGGGGCGGATTTGTGTTGTTCTGGTTGTGTTTTTGTGTATAATGTTTGATTTTGGTGTGTGATACCGAAGTTGGTAGAATGTGATCTGTTAGCGGGGCGAGGTGTTGACTGGGTTTGGGCGTGTTGTGTCGGTTTTGTTATTCGGTGGTGTTGATGGCGGGTATATGGGTAGGGATGTGTTGGGGTGGGACGGTGGGAAGGGACAGAGACTCTGGGTGGTAAGTTTTGTGGCTACAAGTTGTGGAGGCCTTAGCGTCTCTCAGGGGGGGTAGCGGAAGGGCTGATGCTCTATCGATTTAGTCTTAGCCGATCGTCGGCGGCCTCCGTTCGGCTGTTGTGAAAGTGGTTACGTTGGGCTTTTCGCCGCTAGCCAACTCTGTGGCTTGTTCTCTGTGTGGTGGTGGAGGTGCTCCTGTCTGATCCAGCTGGTCTCTGCGAGGCGTGTGGTTCCTAGTGCCAGTTTTATCCTTGCCGGGATTTTTTATTTCCTTTCTTAGTCTATTTGCGTTTGTCTTTCCTTACTTGCGAATCCCTCTGTGGTTGGTTCTGCGGAAGTAGTTTTATAGTGTGTGTTGGGTCCCGTGTTTTGTTTGTGTTTCTAGTGGGTTAGTACATAGTGGGTGGTGGATGTTGTATACTGGTGGATCAGTGCGCGTGGTTTTTTTTCATGGGATTTGTTCTATGTATTTTGTGTGAATGTCTGTCATTCTCACGTTTTTACTTGTCGTTTGGGATTATTTGGATTAGTAGTATCATAGCTAATGACCATAGTGTTTGAGCGGGCTCAATTAAGTATTGGAGGGTTATGGTATGTGAGGATTATTAAATCCCAGAGTTGAATTATTAGCTTAATCATGTCTTCGAATAATTCAATACAATATTGATAATAATAGACTGTCACACGATTAACTTAAAAGGTATCTTAAATGTTGAATGATAACTTAGCGTCAACGATGAAATTTTGCATAAGTATATGTTATGATAAGTGTTGGGTTGTAGGGTATGTGTGATAATACTTCCTTTATCCTATTGTTAAATTGTGTTATTATGTCAATTTGTGTGATATGTTTCTATTCTATGTTCGTTATGTGTTTGTCTTTATTGGTGATTTTTTTTTTAAGGTGGTTAGTTTTTTTTTTGTTTGTGACATAATTGTGTTCAGTTCTCTTTTGTGTTTATCAAAGATATTAGATTATCAATAATTTAGTCTATTTTTTCTTGGTTAAGTGGTTGGATTTTTATTATATTTAGTTCTGAGGTTTAAGGGTCTATGGATAGTTTATTGTAAATGTGAACATATGGATATTAAAGTTAGCTTCTTTTTTATTTTGATGTTTACTTTTATTAACTTCATTGTTTCGGTTTATGTTTTTTTATTTTATTTCTTTTTATTTTTACATTGAGTATATGTGTTGAGTTTCTTGAAAAGGAGTTGTGTTAATATGTTTTCTTGGTTGTGCGTTGCTTTCTTTGATAGGATGATTGTACAGTTCATTTCGCGTATTTGGACTGCTTGTTTTAGTTTGAAAGATCATTGTTATTTAATTTTTTCGTTTATGGGTTATGTTTTTGAGATTTATTTTAATTATTTGTTGATTTGTGGTTTATAGTTTTTGTGGAACTTTGTTATTGGTAGATTATTTTTTGCTATGTATGTGATGTTTGTGGGTTATGATTTAGTTCATGTTATGAAGTTTGTTGTTTGATTTATATTGGGCCATGTACTCATAGTATTTGATTTGTGAATGTGCTGTTTCTGTCATGACTTAAAATTTTCGTTGCAATTCTTCCATTTCGTTTGTTGCGGATTGTTAAGATGTTGTTTTTTGTGTTGTTGCATTTTGGTGCTGTTGTTTATTGTTGTTTGAGTTATGGTGTGGACATTCCGTTATCTTATTTTTTTGATTTCTTTCTAGTTTGCGTTTGTGTCTGTAAGTCTGCATTTTTATTCCATCAAATTAGTGCATTTTTACTTTTTCCGTCCTGTAATCTATTCTCTCGCGTTTTAGTACTTGTTTGGTGGTGGATGCTGATGTTGTCGCTGCGTTGATTGCGTTGTTAATGGATTTTGATTCGCTGAGTGTGTTTGGTTAATTCATTGATAAGGTTTTTGGGTTCTGCGGCAAATAATAATACTCAAGACAATAAAAAAATATGAAACTTTCTTTTTCTTGTTTTTTTTTTTAATAAAATATTCGAGAGTTTCCTTTTTTTGTACATCGATTGGCATTTAGTTGGTTGTTTCACATGGCTCAATTATCGGTTATGATATACGTTTTGGTTGATAAGATGAATGCGTAAGATGAAGGTGTATCAATTTGTTTGGTAGATGTGTATTTTCTTTAGCTCAATTTCCCCGCCAGGTCTGGTTGGTTCGCTCATGGATATCGATCATCCGATCCGTTTTCGTGGTGAAATTCCGAAAATTTGCGATTTTTAATCAGGTGACGGATGGTCGGCGTGACGAGTTAGATCTGGATACGGTTGAAGGTTGCAATCCATCCGTCACCCTAGTGTTCTGTCTGGGGCTTTGCTTTGCTTGGGGGTGTGGTGGTTCGTGGTTTTTGTTTGTTTTTGTTTGAGGTTTTTGCTTGGTTTGGAGCTTTGTTGGGTTGTGGGGCGTGGGGTGGGGGGGGGGGTGGGTGGCGTGGTTGTGATCTTGTGGAGTTGGTTTTTCCGTTGTTGTGGCGGGGTTGTCCTTTTGGTTTTTTTTGTGCTGGCTGTGTGTCTTTTTGGTTTGAAGGACTAGTCTGGGGGTCTCTTGGGTTTTGTTTGATGGTTTGGAGTGGCTTGATTGGTGTGTTGTGTGCTGACCCATCCTATCCTTATCGTTCATTCTCCATTCGAGGTCCGCTGTTATTGTGTAGTTTAGCTGTATACATGATGATAGGTGATGTGTGAGGTTGTCTATGCTGTGTGAATGTTGTCCGACTTGTTTTGTGTGCTGTCTTTTGACTGTGTGGGACGATTCTATTATTATTAACGAGCACTCCAACTGTGATTATTGATTAATATGAAATGTGTGAGTGCGAGGTTTGTTCTGGTTAATTGTGTTGTTCAGTGGTTGATCTTATGAGAACCTGCTTGTGGATATTTTGTTCCGAGTTGGAAATTAGATAGGCGTTTGAATAGTCTTGCTTTTAATAGCTATTAGTAAAATTGTCGAATAAAATAATTGAATGCAAATCGTTAAGATCTCAGAGTAGCCTACGGACGTCTCCGGTCTTTGGCTATGTGCCAAGGGGTTCTGATGTTGTGGTAGGTGTAGATGGGTTGATATGTGGTGACGTGAGGGGGTAGGTTATATTGATGTGAGACATCTTTTAGCTGGTAAGGTTGTTCGAGTGTTGATGTCGGTTGGTGGGAGGTTACCGATTGTTTCGTTTTGTGTTTGGTTGGCTGATTTAAGTGTGTGATATGAGCCACATTACACGTAGGCCATGTCCGGATCTGAGTTGCTCTGAATGGGATGTATTAGTGTTAGTAGTGAGTCTTATGTGACTATTCTAATAATTATATTCTGAGGTGGGGGGTGGTCTTCTTCTTCCGGGCTTCTGATATTTGGTGAGTATTGGGTTGCTGTTTTATGCATTGTGGTTGTGGATCATGGCATTGTGTTTGGTTTTGCTGGTTTTGGTTGTTTTTGTGTCGATGGTGTTGTTTGTTGGGGTTATGGGTTGGAGCACATGTGGTGTGCTATATTATGTTGAAAGGGATAATATTTTGGCGGTGTCTGGGAGTCAGTGGGCTAGGTTTACAAAAGTATATTTGATTGATTAAAGAGAAAGCAATAGTAAAGTTTGCAGTGTTTGTTTATATGCAGCTGTGGGGGTGTTAAGTTTATTTAGATGCTTGGTGTATTGGGGTTGATGTTTATGCAGATAGTTATAGCGCCACATAACTAAAATATATGAGGAAGTATAGTAGGTCGCATGACGCGGTGGTCTTTGCGATAAATTCGTTGCGGTTTATTCACTTTTGATGGTTTGTTTTTTGAAAATTGAGACACATAGTTGGTATATTGTTTTTAAGTGTTGGAGTTTTTTAATGCTTTTAGTTTAGTGTGGCGTGTGGATGGGATTTTGTGAGAGTGGTAGTTTTAAGCTGGGGCGGTACAAGCAGGAATATGCAGTAATATATTGATTTGGATGAGGTGGATTGATTGAATTGGTTTTGGGGGTGTATAGTAGCAATGTAGTGTTTGAGCGAATAAGCATTGAGCGTATTATTGTTATGTATTTAGGTGTACCGCGAGTTTGCACCAATATGTGATGTACAGAGAAAAATTGATATGTTTGGCATTGATGGGTTCTCCACATATATTATGAGAGAGGAGTAATTAGAGTGTTATATTGTTTACAGTGCAAGTTTGGTTGGTTGACATTTAACATAAATGTACATGTGTAAAGATATGAGAAAGGTGAACATAGTTCTGGTGAATGTTAAGTTGGTTTCTCTAAATATATGAATAGTTGTGTAGCACTGTTTTAAGTAATCTGGATTGTAATGTGATATATGAAGTTTTCGTGATTATTATCTTAGTTAATAAAATGTGGTGAGTTGGTGTAAGTATATTGGTTGGTGAAAAATTAACGGTAGAAAAATAGTTGGGTTGTGCAGTGGGTCCGACTTGGTTGGTGTGGTCTTCTCAAAATAATTCACCTTTCAATTTATTGTCCATAGAATGGTCAACCTAGACTTTTGACCTCCTTACGGGATCGTCCTAGGTATATTTGTTCCGATGAGGACGCTTACATACGGGCTTAATGGCTATGTTGATCGCGTTTCCTTCTTATCTATTGTTTGGTCAACTAGAGAATACAAAGATAAACAATCTAATTGTTGTTTTAAATAATAATCCAACCTGTTCCTCGCGCCTATTCGCCGCGGCTCATCTGCAGGGTGCTGCATTCCCATTCTGTTGCGGTCAATAAGTCAAGATACGGTTCGCCTCCGTTTCTGGCTCCTCCCTATCATCCGTCTTCTATCTATACAAAGCGCATTCATGGATCAGTTCCGATATTGCGACCCGCTCACCACCTTACTCTGGCTGATATAGAGGGTGGTCTGCGGGCTCAGATTCCTTAGGCGCTGATTGGGCGGCGGCGGGTTCGAATCGAGAATGGTGGGGCATCTTGGATCATAGCTAGCACTTGAGTCGAGGGGCGCAATGGCGCGCGTCCGCTGTCGGAAATCGACCTTTCCCTTGTGGCTTAAGAGCCGCCTCTCCTACCCTCGAAATAGTCACCGCCCACCATGAATAGTACCCCCATTACACTGAATCTCTCATCACTCGAACGCCATCCCAACCTCCTCAAAATTGCTGCCCCCCGGCTTCTCTATCCTTCTCATGCATCTCCTAATGTCCCTCTACAGTGGCGGTCATGATTGTGCGTGTTGGTTGGGTGGGTCGTAGTTGTTGTGGTTTCCGCAGTGGTGTGGGAGGGTGTTGGTGTTGGTTGGTGGTTCTCTGCAGTGGTGTTGAGGGGTGATGGTTGTCCTTGTGGCTACATGGTGTGATGGTGGTGTTAGTTTGTTTGTGAGTGTTGATTGGTGGGTTGTGCACTCCTTGGTGGCTTGATTGGTGTTTGGGTTAGTGGATGGTGATGAGATGGGAGGGGTGGTTGGTTTGGGTGGTGGGCTGGTGGTTAACGGTGGTGATAGTAATGGTTAGTTAACGTTTGATTAGTTGTAAAGTTTAATTGTTAAATTAGTTAAATTAATTATAATTATACTTTAATTAATTTAGTTAGAGGAATAATGAAGGACACGTTGTAATATTAACTTATGTATAGGTAATCAATCGGTTGAACAATTTTGGAAGGGTAGGGGTGAGAGTTGGGATTATTTTGGTGGAATATGAAGGTGGGCTAAATTTTGAGAAGAACCCACCAAAGGTGGAGATTTTTTTTGTTAATGTTTCCTAAGATTTTCGATGGATAGGTCATGACAAGGAAGGGGTAGAAAAGTTCACTGGAATGGAGGAAAGATTGTTCATTTTTTTGTTTACTTGGAAGTAAAAAATAATTGGCATAATATACTTTCATGGCATGTCGTATACAAAAGATAAAAGATTAATATCTTAATTATTAGATGGTGAACAAAAGCCCTATAAGTCATGATGACGATCTAAAATTTGAAGCTTTTAGGGGCCACATGAGAAATAGGTCTGTGTCAACTTTCGGGAAATGTGGATTAGCACAGGGTCGACCCTAAGTAGATAACTATTCTTTCATTAATTGGATAAATAAGCAGTGTAAATTGATACCGATCCGACTTCCAATATTAAAGGAGTAGTTTAAGATATAGCTGGGTAGATGGAAAAAGTGGTTAATAGAGAATCAAAATTTAAAGTGGATACAACCAAAGCTTGTTGACGTGTCTAAGCACACTATTAACACAATATGAAAAGTAAGATCTTAACGTTTAAACTAATGTAATGCATGTGCCGACACGGAGAAAAGAACACATGCATAATACTAAACAAATTAAAATTATAGCCAAGAAAGGCTAGTTGTTCAACAACATGATCTCATATATCGAATGAATAATGAAGGTATGAACGCAATGGAGTTTTGTAGGTAAAGGATTGTTTGCTCAGATGTCAGTACTTTCGTTCTCAAAATTTTAACATTTATTATTGGTTAGGACACGCACGACCAGACATGAGTTTTTAGTAGGATACGGAGCTCCTACCACACACCACCCCACCAAACATGTATGTTTGGTTTATTATACTCCTATTTCTTGCATACGATTATTTTATTATGACTCATTAGATTTGATATCTTCCATTAGAATATACTATTTTTAGTTTTTCCAAAATTATCAAACATTGAGCTTGGTCCATACGGTAACGGCTATGATGCAAATGTTGGATTTATATACTCAGTAAAGTTTACGTAGAGAAATAATGGCGATGAATTTTATAAAATTTATTTGTAGAGAAACATTAACTCATACCCGTATTACGCATTACATTGAGCAACATATTGTTATTATTTCGGTGAAAGTAAAATATCAATTACAATAAGATTCAAGTAATGGCCGTAACGGAGGGGGAGTACAATTTTTTATAAATGGTCCGTTAAAAAGGGGAAATTTAGTCATATTAGCATATTGCTTTAAAGGGGAATATACAGCGGCAAATTAGACAATTTCTGAAACTTTGTGGCATATTTCACATGGGTATGAAACTCAAAGCTACTATTGCAGGAAAAGAATCACAACCTCTGCTATATATATCGTTTTAATTCAATCTATATTATTAGATACTCCCATTAAAAAATTGATAATTATGAAGTGTTGCATGACGATATATAGAATCGTGGAAACAGTAGGGAAGGCATGTAATCATGATGAGTGACAAGGTAGTTTGGTTCTTATCTATTTGTCAACGTATACCCAGGATCGTTTTTTGGTTTGTTTGCACTATACTATTATTTGATAGAGTAGTAAGCATTTAACGTCCTGTCGTTTTGTCTTAATAGTATGTGATGAAGAGAACTGGTTCATAGTTGTTGTGTTAAATAAGAAAGTAAATTTCAAAATACATAACACTGTAATTTGTATATTTTGATATAAACGATATACAGGTAGGTGCTTGGTATAGCCTTAAAAAGAGATTATTCTAACTTTATTTGAATCGCAACCTTATCAATTAATCATACTTAATGAAATGCTATACATTGGTCATATCTCTACTGTTACTAGATGCTTGGAAATATTAAATTTTCTTTTAATTAACCCTCTTCATTCATACTTAGCACCAACGTCATGCGCTCATCATGCACATAAGCGCCACAAATCAGCGCCATGTCAGCCCCAGCGACATGCACGGCCACGTCATGTCAGCATTGACGTGCATGACGCAGCATTGACGTGGCATGCTGACATGGCTGAGGTGCTGACATGAAGAA
>SNQN01009630.1:0-15319 GCA_008642245.1 Bassia scoparia
TCCACTCCCAGTGGGTGTTGGAGCCCTGGACCTCCTTCCAACCTGGGGAGTGGTGGGGGTGTCAGCTCTTGCACTCCTCTCCTCTGATGCTCCCTGAGAGGCACCAGCAGCTTGTGGGATGTCTTAGCCAGCTCCAGAGGTACTGCTTGACATGGTGGAAGGTTGTTGTTCAAAATTTTCTGCAGTCCAAGGGTCAGTAGGTTTACTCCTCACCAGTTGGCTGAATACTTCTGGGTCAATYACAAGAYTGTCTARGGTCACAATCTGATCCCTTAAGACACCAGACTCAGAAGAAAGGACAGWTATGTTCCCAGTTGGAGTCCTCCTCAGATTCAGAACTGACCAGTCTAGATTTCCCAAAGCCTCCACTGCACATATAACACAAGAAACATGGTTAGTGCTACAAAGCCAAAAATCAGTTATGCATAAAATGTAAATGTGCAGGAGAAAAAGTGAAGGGTTATAAGACTTCAGTACAACTAGACTTACTTCTGGAGATACTCCTGTTCAGCCCACCAGCAGCCAAACAAAGCTCCACCTTCAGAAGGTCAAAGTGAGGCAACCAGCGTTTTGTGGTAGGGCTCTTACCTTTCGACCTGGCCCCAAAAGCCTGGAACCATTCAAAGGTGGCTTTTTCCCTTTCAGTGGTGAGGCAGCTTGGTGAAAGAGCCTTCCTCTCAAGAGCTTTATTCCTGGTGAACTCGGTTCTAGCCTGGTAAAGGTATGTGTGCTTCTCATGTAAAGGTACCCTCAACCACAGCCATTGTTGTGTCCATTTTTTCAAGCCACCAACCAGCGGGTAGGAGGTTGTATAGGTATCACTACCACCCTTTCCAACCTCCAAGGAGTACCAACCAGTTTTTATTTGGGTCCCCCTGTACGCCTTCAACCAGAACAGAGTCCTAAAAACCCTGGTTGACATCTCAAGCTCCAGAAATGTGCAAACCCAAATGAAGCTTATGATTCTCTGCATGGCACTTGGGGCTAGTTGGGACAAGCTGATACCCCACATTTCAAGCAGTTCAATCATAAAAGGGTGCAAAGGGAATCTAACACCTAACTTTAGGTGAGCGACATAGATGGGGATCCTAAATCTTGGTGGTGAATAAGCCCTATCCGAGGGGTTGGGGACCTCAAACCAATACCCAAAACTAGAACCAAAGCCGTACAATTCACCAGCTCTGACATCAAACCTTTTTGCATAAGCCCTTTGAAGAAAATCTGGGTCCAGAGCAGAGTTGGCAGGGCCGTCGTTCTCCTTAACATCAGTCCATCTAATGGATGTCCAATGGTGGTTATCAGGGTCCAGGTATCTGGTACTCCTGAAATTTCCCTTTTCATCCTTAGGGGCTTTGGCACGAGCCCTAGACCACCTGTCCTCGGATGGCCCAGCCTGCTCATCCTCCTGGGACATAGGGCATACATTCTGTCAACTCTTGCCTTTAGGACCGTTAGAGACAGCCCATTGAACTTGTAAAAATGCCTGAATGCCTCAAGGGGAAGCTGGAACCATTGCTGCTCCAGGACCCCCCTGGATAAGAGAAGGAGTGCATGCTACTTTGGTCTTAATGGGAGCAGGCTCGGAAGGGCTAGCCTAGAAGTCCGCCCTAGCAGGCTGATTTCATGATAGCATCGTATTATGAGCTGGGAAGTCACTCACTGAGTCCTTCGTCAGTCGGGGCAACTGAAACCCTCAGACCTATTTGGGAATCGCTTTCTATACTCCTCCGAACATCTCTAAATTGTTCAATCATCAAAACCCAAAGAGTGCAAAAGGGGAAAACACAAAACAAATCACAACTATTGCTAGACAGAACCAAGGAAAAACTATAACTGGGAGGCATGCCAAGTTGAATTCAGCGAAGGAATGGGAAGGGAAATTACCCTGATTAATGGGAAAGTTGGACAACAATGCACTTGAATCAAGACGGGAAAATGGCCCTGCCCAATGAGCTTGTCACGAACAGGGGTGCATTACCATAGTAGAATTGCTAGAAATCTCGCCTTGCTGAGAATTGCTTCGAGTCTAGAGAGGTTTGTTCTCTTGTGTTTCCTTTTCTCTTTCTAAATTTTTTGAAGGTTTGAAAAATGAATTGAAAAAGAAACGGATGGAAGTGACCAGCCATAAATACGGAAGAAGTAACCGTCACTTAACCCGCACGCAATCGCATTAACTGCCCACTAACAGGTGCGTAATCATGTCGTGGCAATAAAGTTCTGAAAAAATGAACTGCCACAAGTTAAAACCGCTCATTAATCGAGGCTTGCCTGGTAGACTGGAGAAGTTACATGGCCTCAGGAAGATTCATTGTCAAACCAGGGCCAGCCCCTGGTAAAAAAGGGAACTAACACGGTCCAATGACTCGCTTAATCCAGGACATGGTAAAGTCCTCTTGACATAACCAGGCCTGGATGGGGGCTAGTTGTTGGTATCTATTACGCCACCAGGCCCAATATCAACCAAGGCCCATGTTAACTAATCCAGTGGGCCGAATGGAGTACAAATACCTCAGCCCAAAGGGGGGGTCAAAAGTGCCTATCAACTGGTCAAAGTTGGGCACATGCATGACACCTACCCTGGTGTGAGTACAAGCCACTTGTCACGATTAAGGATGCATTGACCATGCAGGACTGGGTATAAAAGGCAGATTTGAGGCACCAAAGGCTGGAAAGTTCACATGAACAAACACAACCTACATTCTCTCTCTAAAATATTGAATACCCTGGTTGAATACTGACACCTCCATTGAAGGGGCTGTTCCTGGGTTGCCCCAGGGTAGTTCACCTGTGTTTTTGTAGGTATCCGGTCTGCAGACCAGGTCCATCTTCACCAGCACCGGCTCGTTGGCCACTGCCACGTCAACAGTACCATATATTGTACCAACAAGGGGTATATGAAGCATTTTGAAAATTCGGAAATATGTGAGTTATTCTACAATACCTTGGGTATATGAGGGAAATTACCATACTTTTAATAAATTAAGATGATGAATGATAGTCTCTTCGGAGACATATAATAAAATTGAAATGATACAGAGAAGATGAGAATGATAAATGTATCACTAGGTATGGGATAAGTGGTCCCAAAGCTCGTGCATTTTAGTTTGTTCCCTTAGTTGAAGGGGTAAAAAAAATAAGAGATTGATGGATAACTCGGGTGGTTAGAATTTTTCTTATGTTTCTAGGAGAGCTCAAGATCGCTTTTTATCCCCGCTCTTATGGCTCTCCAAACACCAAAAAAAAAAAAATATAAGTAATTTTGCATATATTAAAGGGTTATACATGAAGATTGTGCTCTAAATTTATTTAGTATCAATGTGTTTTACAATTATTGTTTTTTTTTATTGTAGGTTCCACTATATTTTATTATTTTTTATAATAGAAGGTTCCACCATATTCAATCAACTTTGTTCTTTCAAACTGGCGCAAAAATCATTTAGGGGTCGTTCGGTATCATTTTTTTTTTCAATTCTCAGTTTATTTTTAAAACAAAAAACCAAATATAGGAAACTAGCAAAAGATGTTTAGACTTTTTGTTGTCATTTTTCAAAATTATCATGTTTCAATAAGTCTAAATAATTTTTTAATCTTTTATATGTTATATTTCACATGACTTTTAAGAACAATAAACAAAAAAAGAAAATTACAGCAATGTCAAACGAACCCTTACCCTTAACACCCCCGCAAAATTAAGTAGTGGTTCACCCTTTTATGTTAATGACATGCATAAGTATTTTGTTCATTTTAATCATCGTGTGCAAGACCTGCATATTTAAGTAGTGGGTCCCCTCTCATGAGGGCGGTACATTAAAACACCCCTACATGGCATAATTTCGATTATTGAATGCGACCCATGCACACTTAACAAGTAGTTAAGTGAATATGCATGTAGTAACATAATTTCTGTTGAACATGTATTTGATTTTGAAATTTGATTCAAATTGCTAAGAATGTTATGGGAATAGTCTTACTGCATTTGTTAGATTTGAATTCTGTTCGTGAAATGAAATTATTTATTTCATAGAATTTCTAGAATAAAAGAAATATTCATTTGAAAACTACATTTCCCCTTCCCCTCCTCCTCGAAGGTGTAGGTTTAGTTTTAAGGCACTAGGTTTACTGTGACGGTGCGGTACGAGGTGCATCATGTGTTTCAAGAGTCCTTTGGAATATTTTTTGGCTGATTTTGGGTTTTCCTTATTTTGGTAACAATGTTGATTAAATTGATCGTTGGATTCAAAAGGTGCTTTTTGATCATTTTTTTAAAGCTGAAAACTTATAAGTTTCATGAAACCTTAGCTGAATTGGATCGAAAATGTGCTTTTGATGAAAGAATTCAAAAACTTCGAAGTGTTCTTGAAGTATCTTCAAGTGATTTTTTTAGGAAATGAGTGTTTTGATTCGAAAGGCTATTGAATACTTATTTTTGATTGTTTTTAGAGTTGGACTTGCATATGACATTTTTGATGTGTAAATTCAAGAACTTCAATAATATTCAAAATGTTCTTGAAGTGTCTTCAAGTAGTTATTGAAGAAATGAGTGTTTTGATCTAAAACACTGCTGTTAACTTTTTTTTGGTTGTTTTTGCAATAGAATTTGGATTGAAACTAGTAGAAGAGGTTTAATGTAGTTGAATGTGATTGGATATGAATTGAATTTAGTTGGATGATTCCTTCAAAATGCTTCAAAAGGATCAGGAATCCTTTTTTCACACTTTCTCTTGCTAGAATTCTCTTAAATTTCTCTAGAAAATCCTCCAAAATTACTACCAAATGTCCAGTTAATGGGTATATATGAGCAACGAGCCTTGGGGATCAAGGAAACCAATGTCGCATGCCGGGGGGTGGGGAGGGGGTGGCGTGGCTTGCCTCAAACTAGCATCACACGCCTCCTTTGCCACTTGACAGCCTCTCGTTTTGTTGCCAACTTTTGATTGCATCATGCTCGTGATGTCATTCTAGCATAGATAAGGCTTCTTTGGGACTCGTTGGAGCCCAAGTAATGTACTTGAGGCTCAAGGAACCTCATTGTTATCTATTTTGCAATTTTTTTTGTTGAATTGCCTCTTGGCTCGGTTTTCTTTCATTCTTAGGTCATAACTTTTGTATACAATTCTGATTAACGCAAAGGATTAATTTGTTGATTAATTTAGAGAAATTTTTAAGTGAATTTTCTTTTTAGAAAGTTAAAATAATGAATTGTTCGAGTAATTGAATTTACTAAAGACTCCAATTTAGAACTATTTGAAGAATGTAATTTTAATTGATGAATTGAATCAAATAAGTTTTGATTGTTTGATTGATAGATAGATAGTTTTATGACTAATCTAAACCTTTTTATATTAAAACTCATACCCAAAGCATCCACATATCTCACCCTCACTTATTTCCCCAAAAAATCACTCATTTCTCATTCCTCAACAACCCACATAATTTCTTCCCCTATTTTCCCTTTTTTCCTGCCTTAAATATACCCTCTCTCATTTGCAGACTAACCCCAACATCACTTCAAATCATCGTTTAATATCTCTCTTCCCTCATCTTTCAACTTCCACTTTTTCACCTTCTTTATTCATTGATCCCTTAACCTTTCCTCTTTCAATTGTTTCGATTGTTCAATGATTTAAACATGTCAAATTTCTTCACTCTCCCCCCCTCTCATATTTTAATTGATTATTATTATATTATATATATTATTATATTATTATTATTATTATATTATATCTATTATTATATTATTATTATTATTTATATTATTTATTATTATTATTATATTATATTATTATATTATTAGTATTATTATTATTATTATTATTATTATTATATTATTATTATATTATTATATATTATTATTATTTATTATTATTATATTAATTATATTATTATTATATATTATTATTATTATTATTATTATTATTATTATTATAAACACCAAACGTGGTAAGCGTTACAAGCAACAAAAAAGCACAAGAGATCTACAAAGAAGTTGGAGGGGAGCCGAAGATACAATCTGTGGCCCCCATCCCTAGCAATAGCGAACCTACCGACGAAGATGCCATGTGGCAGCTGCACGTGCCCAATGTCTGGGCCCTGGAGAACGTCTGAAATCGTTCAGAAGCGCAACAGCTCCTTTATCTAATTCCCCCAAAGACAGAGAAGGAAAAGAAGGAGAAACCATATCCATTGTCCTACAAGCGCCAAATATTTCATCCCGCTTCCGTGAGCTTGCTACCGCCACCTATACGACCGGGAAGAAGTCAGAAACCAGATTGGCAAAGGAAAGAACCGGTCACGATAACACACACATCCAAGCAGTCATCCCAAGAATTTAGGCAAAACATCCGACGGTCGAAAGAGCCCCGTGCGATCCCATCAGTCAACCCAACATTTACCTCCTTACGAGCAGTAATCCCAGATCGATAACAAATGTCAAGAAGGTATCGCGGACAACAATTGTGAACGGTGCTTGATACCCATCAACCCCGAGCAGGAAAACAGCGGATCCCAAAAATATCTCCATCAAAACCCGCGAGCAAGCAGAACAAGAGCCGAACGGAGGAATAAAGGAACACACAACCGATAAGAAAGAACAGAAACGATAAGTCTTACCGTTCATAAGTCTGGCCCAAACCAGATACGGAACCACCCGTAGCCAAGCAGAAGCATGATCTCCCTGTTGAGATTTCCACAAGGAACCTGACGGGTAGACAAGGAGTAAGTGGAATGAGCAGATGCAATAACCTCGTGAAATACAAATCTGCCAGTTTCTTCATGAGCTTGGGGCAGCGATCTCACTAGGGTTACGCATAAGGTCAGTCTCCACGGTCCTATTATTATTATTATTATTATTATTATATTTATATTATTATTATTATTATTATTATATTATTATATTATTATTTATTATTATTATTATTATTATTATTATTATTATTATTATTATTATTATTATTATTTATTATTATTATTATTATTATTATTATTATTATTATTATTTATTATTATTATTATTATTATTATATATTATTATTATTAATTATTAATTATTATTATTATTATTATTATTATTATTATTATCTCTACTTTCTCTGTTCAATTTTTCAAGTAATTTCTCAACTACTCCATAATTTTATCATATGATTACACTTATTATTACTATATTGCATTGTTGTATGGATTGATAGATTGATAGTTCAAATTGTTTGCTAAATACATTATTGAAATGATTTGATTAATTAGTTTACTCTCATGATCTTGAAATGAATAATTTACTCTGCTTCAATATTTCAAATTTTTGTCAGGTTTTCTCTAAGTTGGGTTCTGCACTTTTGGTAAAAAAGTAAAATAAATTGTTTGGTACTCCATGGCAGGTCATATTAATTGCTAAAATTAAAGATTACAAGAGTTGCAAATATGCAGGACACTTTGCTTAATATTTGGCTTTAGGGATACTTCAAATCAAGGTACATATCAATTCTTCAAAAAGTTGTAGAAATCCAGGTGTTTTTAGATCCAATTACTAATTTGCATTAGTTGCTAATTATGTGAGATTAATTTTTCGACATTCTGGCATGTGACTGCAATTTGTTGGCAATTTTTTGTTTGTTAGGTTGTTTAGAGCTTGAAAGAATTTTTTTATTCCATTTTTAAAACAAAAACTAATGAAGTATTAGTGTAATAGTGTTAGTTGAATACAATATGCTACACTAATGCACTAATATACAATAATTTTCTTTCCTAATTACTTTTAATTATATGTTTACAGAGAGTATGTATGGGTTAAAGACTTTTGTAGGATGATTTGAATGTAGGTATATTCTTATTTTTAACATAGAATAATTGCTAGTTGATTCAATATAAAACTTAAAATTAGAAGAATGTTTGTGGGTTTAGCCAATTCAATGTAATATATATTTTTAAAACACGAGCTCTTAAACTACATTGCATCACTAAAGCAAATTTTGATCTTGACAATGTTGTTTAAGTACCAGCAACTTAGTTATTTATATGATAGGTACAATAACTTGGTTCGGGTGAAAACTCAAAAATTAGAGATAAAGGATAAGAATGTTAGAGTGAAAGGTTTTTTTTTTTTTTTTTTTTTTTTTTTAATTTATAAGATGTATGTATAATGTCTAGTGGTACTGTGGTGAGGACAAACACCTTTTTAGCGGGATTAGATTTAATCCAAGGTAACTATCGATTTTGACAATGTTTATTGTTGCTAAAACTTTCCAAAATTGGGTATTGGTATATATGGGTGTACACAAACATCTATCTACCATATTCTAAAGCGATTTGTTCGAAATGTCTAACCAAACTAATATTTATTATGAGTTGGAAATTGGATAACATATATGTTATATCTTTAGTTTATCTAATTCATTTTTATTTTTGTGAATTAAGCTTATCAAAGATATAATGCCATGTTTAGGAAAAATGTGTACTTACCACCTTTTGTAATACCATTTTTTAAAATTACCACCTTTTGTAACGATCTCAGTTAAGAGGTGGTAAATTTTAAATGTTGAGAATAGAAAAGGTGGTAAAATTTAATTAAATTTACATAAGGTGATAATTTTTAAAAGTGATATTACAAAAGGTGATAAGTACTCAAATCTTCAAAGTTGACAACACTTAAAAATTAGTAGTTCTGTACTTCATAAGTTCATATTATCTGAAAATTGGTATTGTATAAAAGTCCTTAAGAATGTTATATGCTTATATCAATACACCTTGTATTATGTCTTTTATCGTTGATCATGGCGTCTAACGTTCTCAAGTCATGTACCCACCATTTAGTTTTATGTTCTATATTAATTAGCATTTCTTTGTTTTATATTGATCTTGAAAGTGATCACACTGCCGGCCTACGCCATGTAATACATATCATCAATTCATCATGCTCTTTTATAATACCCCAGTTGATATGTTTGGCCGCATGGAATAGTTAACAAGTTTTATAAAAATAGATTATTTATGTAATTGATGTATTCAAAAGTTATTAATATGCTCATCAACATTGTCTTATTTTTTCTAAGATTTTTGTATATTTTTAACGAACTAATGTATATCAACTTTTATAAATTAGGATTGAAGGAGTGTAAAAGGTTATAATAAATTATTTTTCCTAAAAAGCTAAGTTAGGAGTAAAATATTTTCATAGGGGGATGTCGTAGCTTCCCATTATCTTTTTACTATTATATAAGCCAGAGCGATAGTGCCCCCTTGGAAAAAATGTTCTTATCCTTATTTAACAAAAAAAAAATTACTTACTTAAAATGTTTTCAATTAATTATTAATTTATTATTAGGTGTTAAAATTATGCATTAAAGGAGAAAATTATGCCTAAAAAAATAAAATGACATAAACATACTAATTAAATCAATTTTCAATTTATTATAAACTAAAATTTACTTAGTTTCTTTTTATTTCTAAATATTCAATGGCAATAACAATTAGATTCTCATTTTTTTGAGCTAAATTTCATTATTGTCATCATTTCTGTAAGTCGAGGTGATATATAACCAATCAAGGCTCATGATCAATTTACAGAAATATACCGCAGCACGCATCGCGTGCATTAAGTGCTAGTATAATAGAGATTAAGAACCAACACTTCCAACTTCCCTTATTTTTCATTTGTTCATTGCTCAAATTCTTTAACTTTCCATAATTCTTTAATCTCTCTCATAATTTTGTTGTTTAGCCCAAAAATATTACTAATAAATATAACTACCTTCCTTTGTTAATCAAACAATTTAAAGGAATATACAAATTTTGCAATTTATTTTAATGTACATATATATTGGTCTTGTATTCTCCTTAATCAAATTAGTTGAATTTTGTATAACAAACAATTAAGGCTTAAAATTACAACGAGTAGTTAGGATGATTTTATTATGCATAAAGACTTAAAATTACAAGTTCGGATGAATTTTTTATCTTACATTTTTTTAATAGAAAATGATTTCAAGTCAACAATCAAGCTAATTTCAACTGTTATAACGTTAAAATCCTCGTCAACCAAAAAAAAAAAAACAAAACCGTAAACTCTAACAATTGGGATCTAGAATATGACAATTATTACAATTGCACATCTTGAAACCTAATTTAAAGTTTAGAACAAAAGGGCCCCAAAATGTTTGAGCCGACCCTAACTAACATTAACTTTCCTACTCTCTAACATATCTCATCCTTATGAAGCCTTACACGATATCATTCCCTAATTAGGGTCCATTTACATTAACATATAACAGTTGAACTGAATTTAACGGAGCTGAACTAAGCTGAATTGAATTGAAATATTCAACTTTGAATTAATATTTAACTATTTAATCTAGGGATTTATATTTCATTAATATAAATGACATATCTTGAATTATTATTTAACTATTTAACTTAGGATTAATATTTAATTATTTAATCTTGGGATAATATTTAACATAGGATTTACTATTTAAATATTGACTAATGATATATCTTGGGAGCATGTTATCAAAATTCCAATTCGAACCAATGATTCTACGATTTTATGATTTAAAATTGAGTTTTTGTTTTGATTCTATAATAGAATCTTAATTTTATAGGATCATACGATCCTACGACGATTAACATTTTGAGTGCTAGGATCATAATACGATTCTACGATCCAGTAGCATCATGCTTTTATAAAATTATAAATTTCAGAATTACTAATAGAAATAAGATCTGAACTACAAAATTTTAACATTAACCACATGAACAACTATATATTGAATTCTAGCTACTAGTAAATTTGAGAGTATACTTAATTATTGTTTTTATGCTAGAAAATTTTGATTGTTTTTAATATTCTAGCTACAAAATGGCATATACAATATATGTTAATATATATTAATAATGTTGTTATTATTTTCACTATTGAATTGGTAGAATCTACGACCCTATTCTACTGACCCAATCTTACCACACAAATCGATCCAAGGTAGGATCTCGATCCTAATAACCTTGCTTGAGACTTGAGATTAATGATATTAAAGTGAAATGTTTACAATTAGGGAACCAGGCTGGAACCAGCTGTGTCCTCTGAGTGGATATGGGCCGCGGTTTGAAAAGGTTTTTTTAAAATATTTCTAAAAGATATTTAAAAATAAATTTTGGCAGCTGGAAATTAGGAGAATATGGTTGTTGCCTTAAACCTAGGAGTATATATCTTGTTTGATTATTTCCTTAGAAGATAAAAGTCGAACAAGATTAAATACTTTCCCATGAAATCTTTATCTCCTTGCCGGCAAGTAAGAGATTTAAGGAAACTTATGGTTTGTCAAACAAACATATAAATACTCATTATAGTTCTAATTCTTACACATCTCTCCACGGATCAAAATAGTTTAATATTTAGAGAGGAAAACACAAAGCACAAGAAACTTTACTCTTGAGATCATACACAGAGCATTTAGTCGAGCTTCATTATTTCTCTTACTTAGCTTGTAAGAAAGTAATCAAGAAGAGAGAAAAAAGTTGTTTTTGTAAAGGCATTCAACAGAGGGGTGAAAGCCTGAGTGAGCGTTTGTGAGTTAAACACAAATTGACTTACGAGTGTGAGTCGAGCGCACATTTTAAGATTGAGTGTGTTTCTTTAGTTTTTCGGAGTAGATTAATAAAGAAATAGGGTAGCCGAGAACGTAGATCCCAGAGTTGGTCGAACCTCGTTAAATCTGTGGTGGTTTCTTATTGCTTTACTCTATTCCGCTACTTACAAGGAACCAGACCAAACTGTTCCTCATACTAAGTCCGAAAGAAAGAAAAATGGTAATAGATAATTATACTCAATTCACCCCTCTTGAGTTATCACATGAACCTCAATTGGGTATTCATAGCCAAGGCTTCTTGGAGATAGTAAATCTAGAGAAGTCAAGTAGACTACTCAAGAGTTAAGTCGATTGGTTATACTAGCCAAGGACACCAACAGTTCAACGTAAGCAACTATGCATTGGTTGAAGAACAGATCAATAAATTGATTATGGTGATTGATTATGAGTGTGGCTTGTATCTAAAAATGGTCTAACACAAATCATGAAGACTGACTCTGAATGAAACAAGACTCCAAAGAAAGATAGTGAATTGGTGACTGCTGATTACCAAATACATTGAGAAGAATGCAAAGGCAATTCCATATTACAACAGGCCATAGGTGAGACAGAGTATAATCGAATTTCTGGATGCAGCAGTGCAAAGGAAATTTGGGATACTCTTGAGCTTGCTTATGATGGTAACCAACGAGGTAAAAAATCCAAAATTATTTACTATGTAAAAATGAATTGTTTGCATATGAACAAGTGAAAAGATCAATGATTTGTTTCGTAGACTTCATGACTAATAATCAATGATTTAGATCCCTTGGCAAAAGTGTTCCGATGAGGATCTTTGTGTAAGAAATGTATGCAGTTTAACAGATGCAAATGGGACAACCAAGATCACTGCTATCTATGAAGCCAAAGGATGATCTACTTTGTTCTCTGAGAACAGCTGATTGGTTCCCTCATGGCACATGAATTATGATTGACTCAAAGTCTGAGAAGGAACGAGCCAGAGGCATAGCTTCTTAAGGGAACAGTAGAAGAGGATGAGATTAGATAGTCATGATTGCCTAAAGGTTTGAAATAAACACTCAGAGATCAGAGGAAGAATTTCAAAGGTTAAAAATTTCAAAAAAAAACTAACTCACTTCTGTAGGGTTCTCAAGGTAAGAGAGAAGGACATCTAATTGAGATTATCCTAAGTGGAGACAAAGCAGTCCAAGTCTGGAAGAAAAGCGAGCTTTTAAGACATGCTTATGATAGCATCGATGTGGGTGATTCTGACTCAGGGTCTGATGAGGAAGAATCTCCCTAACCCTAGCTTTTTCATTACTTCCTTTCAAACATCTAGTAACAACACTTACCAGAAAGTCCCACGAGTGCCAGTGTACAGATGTGATATAACATCAGCACAGGGATTATTATTATTATTATTATTATTATTATTATTATTATTATTATATTATATTATTTATTATTATTATTATTATTATATTATTATTATTATTATATTATTATTATATATTATTATATTATTATTATTATTATTATTATTATTATATTATATTATTATTATCTCTACTTTCTCTGTTCAATTTTTAAGTAATTTCTCAACTACTCCATAATTTATCATTATGTAACTTATTATACTATATTGCATTTTGTATGATTGATAGATTGATAGTCAAATGTTTGCGTAAATACATTTATTGAAATGATTTGATTAATTAGTTACTCTCATGATCTTGAAATGAATAATTTACTCTGCTTCAATATTTCAAATTTTTGTCAGGTTTCTCTAAGTTGGTTCTGCACTTTTGGAAAAGTAAATAAATTTTTACTCATGGCAGTCATATTAATTGCTAAAATAAAGATTACAAGAGTTGCAATATGCAGGACACTTTGCTTAATATTTGCTTTAGGGATACTCAAATCAAGTACATATCAATCTTCAAAAAGTTGTAGAAATCCAGGGTTTTTAATCCAATTACTAATTCATTAGTTCTAATTATGTAGAGTTAATTTTTCGACATTCTGCATGTGACTGCAATTGTTTGGCAATTTTTGTTTGTTAGGTTGTTTAGAGCTTAAGAATTTTATTCCATTTTTAAAACAAAACTTATGAAGTATAGTGTAATAGTGTTATTTAATACAATATCTACACTAATGCACTAATATTACAATAATTTTCTCCTAATTATTTAATTATATGTTTACAGAGAGTATGTATGGTTTAAAGACTTTTGTAGGATGATTTGAATGTAGTAATCTTATTTTAACATAGAATAATTGCAGTTGATTCAATATAAACTAAAATTAGAGAATTTGTGGGTTTAGCAATTCAATTAATATATATTTTTAAAAACGAGCTCTTAAACTACATTGCATCACTAAAGCAAATTTTGATCTTGACAATGTTGTTTAAGTACCAGCAACTTAGTTATTATATGATAGGTACAATAACTTGTCGGGTGAAAACTCAAAAATAGAGATAAAGGATAAGAATGTTAGAGTGAAAGGTTTTTTTTTTTTTTTTTTTTTTTAATTATAAAGTATGTATAATGTCTAGTGGTACGTGGGTGAGGACAAACACCTTTTTAGCGGGATTAGATTTAAATCCAAGGTAACTATCGATTTTGACAATGTTATTGTGCTAAAACTTTCAAAGGGTATTGTATATATGGGTGTACACAAACATCTATCTACCAATTCTAAAGCGATTTGTTCGAAATGTCTAACCAACTAATATTATTATGAGTTGGAAATTGATAACATATATGTTATATCTTTAGTTATCTAATTCATTTTTATTTGTGAATAAGCTTATCAAAATATAATGCCATGTTTAGGAAAAATGTGTATTACCACCTTTTGTAATACCATTTTTTAAATTACCACCTTTTGTAACGATCTCAGTTAAGAGGTGGTAAATTTTAAATGTTGAGAATAAAAGGTGGTAAATTTAATTAAATTACATAAAGGTGATAATTTTAAAATATATTACAAAAGGTGATAAGTACTCAATCTTCAAAGTTGACAACACTTAAAAATTATGTTCTCTACTTCTAAGTTCATATTATCTGAAAATTGGTATTGTATAAAAGTCCTTAAGAATGTTATTGCTTATATCAATACACCTTTATTAGTCTTTTATCGTTATCATGGCGTCTAACGTTCTCAAGTCAGGTATCCCACCATTTATTTTATGTTCTATTATTAATTTAGCATTTCTTTGTTTATATTGATCTTGAAAGTGTCACACGCCGCCTACCCATGTAATACATATCAATCAATTCATCATGCTCTTTTATAATACCCAGTTGATATGTTGGCGCATGGAATAGTTACAAGTTTTATAAAAATAGATTATTTATGTAATTGATGTATTCAAAAGTTATTAATGGCTCATCAACATTGTCTTATATTTTTCTAAATTTTTGTATTTTTTAACATTCTAATGTATATCAACTTTAAATCCTCTACGGATACAATAATATCCATGATGAACAAATATTTTATATAATAATATAATAATAATATAATAAAATAATTATAATAATAAAATAATAATAATAATAATAATAAATAATAATAAATAAAATCTAATAATAATAATAATTTATTATTATTATTATATTATTATCAAAACGTTCAAGATTACAAGGAACATAAATCAAGAAATTAAAAGAATTGTAGGGAGTCGAGATACAATCTTCATCCCCCACTCCTCTAGCTATAGAAAAACCAATCCTGCACAT
>SNQN01009631.1:6561-17772 GCA_008642245.1 Bassia scoparia
GGGGGGTGTTGTGCACTACTTCACCCTTACTCTTGTCCACTAATCTTGACCTTTGGTGCACTACCAGACATGGAGTCCTTCGCCTTGCTTTATGCAATTATAGGCAAGGCTTAAAACAGGTTTCGCAACTTTCCAAAAGAAGTGCGGTGGCGACTTCCTCTATTCATTTTGAGTATAAACATACACCTCCAGGCATACTCACAATATGCAAAAGCTAGAATTCAATTCTAGCAAACCAACTGAGCCGCCCTTATATTGTAACCCCCGGAGCAGAGGGATTGGACCCAGTTCGGCCCGGTGATGCCCCGACGACCGTACACTCTACATGAGGCYTGGGAACGCTACAAGGAACTACATCATGTATGTCCTCATCATGGGTTAGAGAAATGGCTCTTTGTTCGGACCTTCTATAACGGTTTGAATAGTGAATCTCATATTATTCTCGATTTAGCAGCAAACGGGAGGTTCATGTGTCAAACAGTCAATGCTGGATGGAAGCTGATTGAGGAAATGGCCAATCATAATGCTGAATATGGAAATCCTCGAGGTGCGACGAAGAAGAGTGGAGAGCATGAGGTCAATCAAATTACTCTATTGGCGGCCCAGATTTCAGCCATTAATCAGAAGTTAGATGACATTCATATGAATCGATCAGCTATAATTACAACTGTTTCAAGGCCGAGTGAGATGTACTATGATAAATTTGGGTGATGGGACATCTAGCTCATGGATGTCAATGTCCGATGGAGCAAGTGTGCGCATTTCAGAATCGTCCCAACAATCCGTACTCTAACACTTACAATGAGGGCATGAGAAATCATCTATATCTTTCATACAAGAGTACCAATTTGTTGAATCCTCAACCTGTTTCACAACAGCAGCCTCCGCAGCAGCAACAACAGTATCAGCCTCGCTATCAACCCCCTCATCAYAAGCCGCAGTACAATCAGCAATATAATCAGTGGCAGCCATCGCAGGCTCCAGTAACTGATTCAGCCATATTCGAGTTGAAAAACTTGATGATTTAGATGCAGAAGGATCAGCAAGCTTCTATGATGCAGTTCCAAATGCAAATCCAACGAGATATTCAATCCTTAGTCACTCTTAATAAGTAGTTGGATACTCATGTGGCGTAATTGGCTGCTTCTAATGTACAGAGGCAGCAGGGTGCCCTTCCTTCGCAACCATAGCAGCCGAAGGATAGTGTTTATGCGATCACCATTTGCAGTGACACTAGTTACGTAGGCCCACCAATGCATGAGGAGGATGCTGAAGAGGAAGTTGAAAAGGAGGAGGAGGTATGGAAAGCACCTCATATTGTGGTGCCACCCATTCGGCTACCTTTCCTATCTAGAGTTGCAAAGAAAAAGCAGGATCTGCAGCTCAATATGTCTCTAGATGTGAAGAAGAACCTTCAGGTAACGGTTCCTTCAACTAAGTTAATTAGTCATATTCCTTCAAATGCTAAAATTTCGAAAGACATATTAACTGAGAAGAGGGAATTGAAATCGGTGGAGACTTTTGGGTTTTTTGAACAATGTAGTATTATTTTACAAAATAAGTCTCCACCAAAGATYAGTTTTTCTATTCCATGTGACATTGGAACTATTCATATCGACAAAGCATTATGTAATTTAGGTGCAACTGTTAGTGTAATGCCTTTGTTGGTATGTAAAAAGTTGAATATGGGAGATCTTGAGTGCACTAGTATTACCCTTCAAACAACTGAAGGTTCTCTAAAGCACCCTTTGGGTATTTTAGAGGATGTTCCTGTGCGAGTTGGTCGATTTTATATTCCTGTCGACTTTGTTGTTCTTTATATGGAAGAAGTTCACATTCCTATCATCTTAGGTCGCCCTTTCCTTCATACGGTGGGGGCTATCATAAATGTAAGGAATGGGAAGGTTATTTTTAATATTGGGGATGACAAAGTCACTTTTAACCAAACTAGTGCACTAGTGAGTCCCATGCTAGAGGAGTCATGTTATAGTGTCGGTGTTGTGGACCTTGTTGTGCAGGATAAGGACCCTCGATCTCTTTCTAGAGATCTTCTGGAGGGCATTTTGTGTGTTGAGTCTTTTGCAAGTGAAGGTGAAATTGGAAAGAACACTACTCCTTAAGAGTTTTGTCGGGAGAACAAGGAGATGCTTGACAATTCACGGCTTAAACTCTTTCCTACGAGGTTAAAGTCGTCTGTTGTTGAGCTTGGTTATGCYGAGGAAATGAATGCAAAGCATGAAAGGTTTAAGGTCCGCAAGCCACATTTRATTGTGCGCAATAGAGATGATATAGTTGGCCTTATGGAGATTCTATATCTTCAAGAGCCACCTCCTGTTAGTTGAGTATAATCGAAGTAATGCGTCAGGCTCGCGACGTTAAACAAGCGCTTTGCGGGAGGCAACCCGTAGTTTATTACTTTTTAGAGTAATGAGTATCTTAGTGTAGTTGTAGTATAGAAGTTGTGAGTGAGTGAGCGTGAGGGATTTGATGGATTTCTTAAGTGCGCAGGAAATAGGAGCTTCGTAGAGCTCAAACCGATCGGTTTGGGTTCGTAGGTTTGATCCAACCGATCGACTACGAGACGAGCTAAAATTAAGACTTAAGTTCAAACCGATCGGTTTAAATCGATCGGTTTGGGCTGTGGGTTTGATTCAGTCGATCGGTAGAGAATCATATGAGTATTATGGTTTGAGGCCAAACTGATCGGTTCAGGTCAAACCGATCGGTTTGATTGGTCGGTTTGATTTGGTCGATCGAATGCGTAAGCTGAAGAAAATTGAAACGCAGTCCAAACTGATCGYTTTAGTTAAATCAATCGGTTCACCTATTTGATCAAACCGATCGATTCGGAGGATTTTCGCGAAATTTTCAAACTTCTCCAAATCGGGTGAAAGACTAGTGGTTTTTTTACTGGAAACGACATTCTAAGAAGGACCCACCACTAGTAGTGGGCACTACCCCCTTTTTTTACCAAATTCGGCTCCTAAAGTGGTTTTTGGGCACTTTTTGTTTCAATTAGGGAAAAATTGCCGAAAGCGTGTCCGATCTTTCTCATTTCTTCGTTCTTTCCACCATGGATGGTTATGCGCTTGATACACTTCCTTTCTCTTGCACTGAGGACATTGTAGAGTTCGGCTTGGGGGAGGAATTTGTCAAGCACACTCTAGCGGTTTYGGGTAAGTTTATTGCTTTCTAGGATAGATTTTATTGCTTTCTTAGGATAGTTGCAAGGTTTGTACCATTTATTAGGAGTGGGAGTTTACTTGCAACCAAAAAACTATATTGCTTTCTTAGTTTAATTTAATTTAGGATAAATGAGTGATCTTTATCTCTTGTATATGATTGGATTCTCTTGAATAGCATGTCTCTCTGTGCCCCATTGTGAAAATTTTTTGTGCTTGTGATGCTTGAACTCGACCTAAGTGAACTTGTGGTTGCTTTTCTGATTCCTTGACTGGATTTGATTGACATGACTTAGCTTGATGTATCTTTGGAACGAGGAAGAACTGAACTTGAGAGGATTGGAGCTTAACTGTATAATCATTCATATTTCTTTCTTGTGTGTTAGTTCTTGGCGCATCATTATCTCTTGATCTTGGCTTGGTACTTGTCTATTTGGCTATTTGGTCATGTGTTGAGCATGATAGGAGGCTCGCGTGGTTAGGAGTCGTGCTTTAGTGTTTAGAAACATTATATTATCCCTTGATCCCTGATTTTGAGCCTGATTCCTTTCATTTCATAATTACCTACATTACAACCCATGTTAGCCTTGTTCGTGTAACCCAAGTTTAGCTTGGGGGAGCATATTGGAGGTTGGTGTGTGTTTCGTGGGTGCTATTTTGGAGGCTCGTGTTGGTGGATATTTGGAGTGGTGTTGTGTTTCGCATTTGGTTCCTTAGCTTGAGGTATGGTCATCGTTTCTATGTATAGTGCAAGGCAAAAGTTGCATGCTTTAGTTTTAAAAAAAAAAAAAAAAAAAAAAAAAAAAAAACAAAAAGAAAAAAAAGTGAAAAAGAGAAAAAAAAATCCAAAAATAAGTTTTATTTTATAGTTTATTAGTCAAATAATGCATTTGCACTTGTGTTTTGCTTTAACAAGGATGATGATACGATGTGGTTGAGGTTCTTAGAGTTGGACGATTTTGTTTACTTGAGTTGGGGTTTGCTTAGAGTTGTCTTAGCCTTTTCACTTGGCTATTTGCGATGATTGATGTATGCTCCCTTAAGTTAGACTTTTAGCTCACATGTCCCAAAAATCTATCCTACCCCTAACCTTAGCCCTATTACAAGCTATTTAGTCCTCACTTGATAAACATGTGTCCATTTGTGTCTTGTAGGTTGAGTACCCTGCTAAGGTCGTTGAGTTGTGTATGCATTTCGAGTCTACTTGTAGGTTGAGMGCTATTGTCATCCCTTTCAAACACATGAGTGTTAGTAAGATAGGAGGGTTGCATCCAGTGATTTAGGCCACAAAAGTTGATTCATGTGCACATTTTATGCGCATGTGGCCGGGGTGGTGAGCAAATGGATTCATTTTTAACCCACCACACAAAAAGAGGAGTGCCACTTTCTAAAAGGAAAAGACAACCCTTTCTGGACTATTGAAACAAACTCAGACTCGAGTAGGTTGAGATGACATATGATCTTATCACTCTTAAACCTGGCGATATAATCCTCTACAGGCTCCCCCTTATCCTGTGTTATCTTGGCTAAATCTCCAATGGAGACCCCAACTTCCACTCAAGTGAAATGGAGAAGGAATTGCCCTTGCAACTCCTGCCAAGTTTGTATAGAGTTTGCAAGAAGATGAGTTAACTAAGAGAATGCAGTCCCATTAAGAGAATTATAGAACAATCTCAACTTCAGATAATCACTATCTATTGTCTCTCTACATTGGCAGTTCAACCTGACCAAATGTTCTGCAGCAGATACTGGCCCGTCGCCAAAAAATAAGGGAGAGAATTCAGGAACTTTGAACCCTATAGGAAACGGATACATCCTATCAATCCATTCAAGATAAGGATTACACGTCTCTCTCCTAGGAAAACCAACGTTGTGTCCCATAGCCCTTTGGGTAATCTATTCCAATTGCCTAAGGAGAGGTACATTATGAGTTTGTCCTAT
Source organism: Bassia scoparia (assembly GCA_008642245.1). Lineage (NCBI taxonomy): Eukaryota > Viridiplantae > Streptophyta > Magnoliopsida > Caryophyllales > Amaranthaceae > Bassia > Bassia scoparia. The sequence continues at coordinate 11,685 of SNQN01009631.1, forward strand.
GTGAGCATGAAAGTTCTGATCCTGACCATTGGGAAGTTAGTTATCCTGGTAATAGGCAGGATGAGGTGTTTCCCATAMGGATTCTGCTTATGTCTGACTCCAGGTTGGAAACCACCAATGTTACTGGAGTTTTGTGCGTGTTCCCATTGCCTGAGGTCCAACATAAGCATTACCATGTGCATACGGCCCTTMCCCCCATCGGTTATTTGGAGGAGGGTGCATTTGGTTAGAATAAGCTTAATGTTGATAACCCTGATTCCAGTCTGTGAAATGTAAGTGGGTTGTGATGGTTCATGAGTAACAGGATATGAAGTTGGAGGTACATATCCATTAGTTACAGTTTGAAAACCATTACTAGTGGGGAATTTCCCAACGGTTCCATAACTGTTCACCCCTAAACCGGGGGTTATTCCCATGGGTGGAACAGATCCCATTGACGAAGTCAATGGGGTTGAAATAGAAGTCAAAGGAACAGAGGAAGGTTCGGGATCACCATGGCTATAGCCTAACTCATAGCTTGACCTTGGGCCTGCCTCTAATTCTCTAAATCCTGTTCCCTTCAATGGCATCTCGGAGAGGGATACTCCTTGACAATATCCGAAAGGCCGGAGGGACATTAGCTCCCATTAAGTTGTTTGTTCTAGGATAACCCAAGGGTGGTTCTTCCCTAGGATTTTCGACAACTATTCTTGAGCCTCTAGCAATTAGCAAATCCATCAATCGTTCATTCAATTGATTATGCTTTTCCATTGAAGGCTCTAACCGGGTAACTACCTAAGTTGCAATCGTCTTATATAACGACACATTAGTAGCATTCAACATCTTGTTGATATATAGTATAATCTTATCAACTTGTCTAGTAACTGTCAGTTGTGAGTGGGAGCCAAAGTTTTATAACTTGATTGTTATCACCTTAGCAGTTTCATGTACCATACCTCAATGTAGATTGTTGAACTGCTCCCTATGATTCTCCTTTAAATCTTCCAAAAGGCTTGTAACAATATCCACATATTGTGTGTATATTGAATTGAGTAAACCTTTGGCTGAGGATTCTTGGTCTTCCCCCCTTTTTATATGCAAACTGTCAAGTCTTTCCGTWWGAGACTCAGTTGGCTCAAGGGGAACAATATCTTCAATTTGTTGTTGCGGAAAATTTACTAAATTACCAAGATCTTCAAGTGGATTCTCAAGATTATGGTCAGATGAAGTATAATCCTCTTGATTACCCCCTTTTTGGGTAGATCGTTTAGGGGTCATGGTTGAGAAGTAACTGCTATTGCAAACCTCTTTCCCACTGTGGTCGCCAAAAAACCTGTTGAGGTAATTTTGCACTTTACCAACAAGTCAACCACCTAAGATTGTTTTAATTCAAGAGGGGGCTGCCCCTCTGGTTACTGATTACATTGATAACTTGCTAATGTAAAAAGGGCTCCTAAGATCGTAAAGTTAATCAAGAAGATGAGAACGTAAGGAAATAGCCTTATTGTGGAACAAGAATAAATTATAAAACAAACAAAAGTGAAGAGAAATGACAGCCATCCATTTATAAAGTAAAGGATAGAATCAGACTACAACTTCTTCACAAGGAAGGATGATTACCTTCATGTTTACACAATTGGGATGAAATCGAACAAGCTAATGATCCATTGAAGGATGAACTACGCTACGCTAAACTATACTTGGCTACTAAGCCAAGTGTGGCTAAGGATAGCTCAATGCGAAGAAAAGTAGATAGATATTGTTGTTTGATTGTGGTGTTGTTATTATTTCTGATTCTACTGCATCTATTTATAGGACTTTGGGGTAGAGATCGTGGGTGGTAGTTACTCCTCTCGACGGTTTCCTCCCGCTTCTTTTCATATAAAAAATGCTTGTACTTTCCCTTCAAGTCTCCTGGTCGCCTGATCTTCATGGGCCTTCTTCTAACGGGTTGTCTTCAAGTGGGAGCTTCTACCATAGATCCTTTCTAACGCTTCCATCATATCACTAAACCGGAGTTACTTAAGAAGTATCGTGTATCGCGTGTATCTTAATCTCTTATACGTTCCACTTATCGCTAGTCACATGCTTACTGGTCTAACTCACTTAACTAATCAATTATTTCATTTGGTCAACAAWGTTAACCAAATACTTTTAGTTTGTAACAGCACCAGACAAGGATTAAGGGACGAGGGTATGTATGGGCGAAGTAGTGCACATTACCCCCACATCTAGCGCCCTCTACTCGGTCTCAATTGCAAATTTAGCATCGGGATATTAAACTACAACCATATTTCCGTATATATTAAAGCCATAATTGCACATAGATTAGTTCTAGGCATACCATATATGTATGTTGGAATTAATACACATAAAGTCTAAGAATTTGAGTGACCATTTGAAATTAGATTTGTTAAAGTTACCTAAATTAGGTTGTCCAAAATTATCTGAATATGATAAGTTTGCACTTTAATAGGTCTTGATTAGCAAAATACAACGGTGATTTAGAAAGTATGTACATAGAAGAGTAGAATTAAATATAAACAATTCTTACCCTTGATCGCTGCATAAAACAATAGAAAACAAGAGTAAGAATCGATAGGATCGTCTCGTAAAATGTTGTTTACACATGGGAAAACAAAAAAGAAGTTATTAATGATAATTTTTAAAAGAGAAAAGAAAACCAAAGTTATTTGCAAATTTAATACATTTTGATTGTTGTTGATTCGGTTACTATTTAAATAATAAATGATGATAAAGCTATAAAAACAAGAAAAGATTATAGAGAAAGGGACATGAAGTTGTTGTTATGAAGCTTGTGGCCTTAGATTGTACCAATGATAGATGTGTGATTGAAATAATTCCTTGAACAAATGTTTCTGAATGCCTAAGATTTAATAGTGTTTGATTGATTTCACAAGTGCTTTGAATGTATTTGAATGAGTTTAAAAAAGAGTTTTGAGAGAGAATTGATTGAACTCACATGTGTATAAGTCGCAAATGAGCTGAATTTGTTGAAAGGTCGGACTTAGAGCCTACATATAGGCAATGGAGCATGCAAGGCGAGGGGCGCCCAAGTGAGCGCTCAAGCACCAAAATGGGTATTTATGCGCCCGGTATCCGATTGCCGTTTTTTGGCCTGCTTTGATTGATTCTGTATAAMATTGAACATATTATATTGTACAGAAGATATTACTTCGGTTATGATTTGCATTGATTTATTCATGTTTCATTCTTGCCGCAAATAAACGATTCTTTATTGGCTTAGCAAGTGTTTATGAAGACGTCTTGGTTCGCTTGTGTCTTTTGTTGTGCCCATATTTRCTATTTGCGTAACTAAATAGTGTTTAGTTGATTTTATTGAAGATTGTTTCATGGAAATTCCGACTACTTTTATTGTAACGAAAAAAAATTTTGTCTTTTATATTTTATTATTTTTTAAACTTATTTTATTAAAAGAAAATACTAATTAATTAAAGAAAAATATTTGAAAATTCTATTGTAGAAAATTAAAATGCTAAAAATAGAAAATGAAAAACAATTTTTTGGGATACTTCAGGGTTAGGAAATATTGTTTTGGCTTATAAATTGACTCCAAATCCGAGTATTGAGATCATAAGATATTTTTGATGCAAATGTTGCTTGAGAACTAGACCAATTGTTTCACTGTTTAGTAATATCAAAGACCTTAAAGGAGGGGGAATTTCAGGTATATCTAGCTGAGATACCAATGAAGTATCTCTAGTGGCAGTTTTAGTAATTTCAGTTAAATTAATTTCAGGTATTTTTACAATCATGACCCTCAATATTAAAACTAAAATACCGAAACACCCTTAGAGATACTTCATTGGTATCTCAGCTAGAGATACTGGAAATTATCATTAAAGGAGGGAACAACAAATGAAGATATCTATGGAAACAACACAATACAATTAACACCTCTACTATTTTTAATTCCAATTAATCACTTAATAAAGTTTAAAATGATTTCAATTACAAAGTCTATGAAAATTTGCATTTTAGCTTAAAGGATGATTAAAAAAAATGAACTACAACACAATTAAATTTTATTCCTCTAGACACCTAATTCGACGTCTCTCATTCAAGTTCAATGATGAATTGTAAGAACCAAACATATATTAAGGTGTAATAAGTCACAAGAACACATGAAGCTTCCTCCAAATACAATTTCAAAAGCCCTATAACCTAACTTAGACATTCAAACACTCCTTCTAAACTCTTATGGACAATTCTCAATTTTTCAATCATAAAACACCTCAAGCAACCACTACAAAGCCTGGATTCTAACCTTGTACAACCTCATACTTATTCAAACTCAATATGGTCACAATCGCCGCTAAGGGGACTTCATCAAATTGGTTTATTTCATTGAAAGACCTCATCATAGCTTTATACACCCCGTAGGAGCTCAAACAATGGCAAGCTCCTCTATGCACTTGAAAATTAGAATTTGAGAAAATCAAGACTTTGAGCATCAAAACGCTCAATGTAGGCTTGTGCGCCTCTAAAATTTCTTCACAACAATATATGGCARACCTAAACTAGTACCATATATGCGACGCTGGATTCGAAAAATTGAGCAAGAGTCCAAAACGACTTCGGTTAGAAATCGAGCCTAATAAAAAAACTCGAGACACGCTCTATCTATGATTGCACATCTAAAAAATCTTGGTAATGATATATCCCTCCCCCATGGCCCCAAATTTGAGGTTGTTTTTAGGAGACCAAACCGAAAAATCAAAGTAAAAGCTCCAAAACCCTAAATCAAAATGTCAAAAACAAATTCAACTATCAAGAGTCGATGAGAGACACGAGAGTACAAAGGACTCGGAATAAGGAGTTCAAGTATACGATGTCATAACTTTGAATTGATTTCAATGATAGTTTGGGAGAATTTTGAACACTCTTGGAAGCTTCAGGAAAATTTAATCGAGCATAACTTTTAGCACACAAACTAATTGATTTTATTTTAATTGTTGGTGAAAATTCGTCTCGATAACTTCAAAACGACTGATCATATACCTAATTTCGATGTGAAACGGAGAAGTTATAGTCATTTCAATTACTGATTGCAATGATAGTTTGGGAAAATTTTTAATTTATCCTCATTTTAACACCAAATGAACACACATTAATGTGCGTTGCCTATTTGTTGACTAGCTCCCTGTTTTTTGTATGTTTATTTTGGTGTTTCCTTTTTGTGGGAGGGTAAGTACCTCCCATGATCTTGTATTATGGACCACTCAGCATATATTTTTCAATTTATATACTTCATCTATTTCTTTTTAGTGAAAACTTTTGTTGTTGTAACAAGTTTCCGCTTGGCTAGCTACAAGATTTCCTCTGCTTCAGGGTTGAGAGATGGGTGGAGGCTTCCCTTCTATGCTACCTCAAAAGAACTGATCTTGGTCTTGGGACCTCTGGATGGCTTGACACTTCACGTTCCTCGAGACGGGAGGAGGAAAATAAGTAAGTAAGTAAGTAACGGGAGGAGGAAAATAGTAAATGCTAAACTATTTAGAGAGAAGTTAGAGAGATAAACGTCTATACTTGCTGAAGTATGAGTAAAATGCTCTCAATTGTGTGTAAAAAGTATCTGAAAATGGTGCCTCTCAAGGGGTATTTATAGGCTTTTGCCTTACCTCTTGGGGGCTCGGATGTGTGACACTTGTCACCATCCTATGCATCGTTTTACCTGTTTTGCTTGCTTAAACTGTTTCTTTTACAGTGTTGAACCGGTTTTCGGTTGAAGGTTGACAGATCATCTACCTCTCGGCTTCTGACACATGTCACGAGGTTCTACGCCAAGTTGGATTTTCTCGACCACACAAGACGCGACACGTGGCTTTATGTGCCACATCATTTGCCCCTCAAACTCTCCCAATACGCTTGTATTCGGAGGGTTTGATAGTAATTCCCACGCTCAAAATTGGTTACGAGAGTTTTCCTCGATTTTCGTGCCTATCTCTTTCAATGAGGATTTCCTCGATTTTTGTGCCTTGTACCAGGAACATCCACTCCTCGATTTTCATGCACTACCTTTGACAAGTAAGCTGGTAATTCCCCGGGCCTCGAAAGTTGTGCCATG